>VXBX01000100.1:1476115-1488792 GCA_013400415.1 Scytalopus superciliaris | reverse complement strand
TTTTTTTTTTTTTTTTTTTTTAAATAGCTTTTTGCTGAATGGAAGTAATTTTGATAACTCAGGCTCTAGGGTGGGGGGGACCTGTTTCTTAAGTGTTTTCACAGAACTTCTAGTATTGTGACTGTTGTGGAACAAAATTGAGATAACACTTTAACTCATACAACCAAGCTTTAGACTACAAATTTGTGAGTACTTTGTAACAAAATATTTTTGTATTTCTACTGCAAGAAAAAGATTTCTTCAAACGGTCTGCCAATAACCATTCTGTAAGTGATACCCTCAAGTACAACATGCGAGTGCTCCTTGTCTGCACCAGACACACCCACTACATATTAATTACAGAAGCTGTCTTTGCTGCAATAGCCATTCTGCTTGGATCAGACCTGTTTTACAAAGAAAGTGGAATAATTTGTTGGTGTAATGTATGATCTGAATTAATGTATTTTTAAGAATCAAATTATCCTGATGTGAGAGCCCCTAAAGGGACTGATATAGCGGAGAAGGACTGAAAGTTTTGACATGGTTTAATGAGCTGTATGCTAACTCCACCTGAGTAATTAACAGGCTTGACAGTCCTTTTGAACAGTGATAGTCTCTGTAAGGATGTTTAATGCTCTAAGTATCAGCAGTGCAAAAGCCAAGACAGAGGCAGATCTGACTAGGGATTTTTTTGTCAAAGGAGTTTTGACTACATTTTTTTTTCACTTTATGAATGATTAAGGCTAGTATTTTCAGAAAGAGTAGCTAATTTTTCAGTAGTTTTAATTTTGAGTGCTCCGTTGCACACTACTTTCTCACAAGTTGCAGAGATATCAGCTTTCCATTCTTAAAAATGAAAATATGGATGCAAAGTGGCCCCATCCAACACAACCATGTGCAAACATTATTCTGTGAATAAAAGATAAATGGTTCTGTGGCAAGCAATTTCAATTCATGCTTTGTTGTAATTGTTAATATGTGCTAACATGCATATCATCTTATAAATCATTCTTTTAGAATAAAAAGAAACTGTTCTGTACCCAGAAACAATGATATGATAATATAATTAAATGCAGAGGACTCAACACTATTACTTTTTCTTAACCAAAGAAATACCCTGAAGTGGCAGAGCACAAATAATGTAGGGAGATTTCTAATTAATTCCAAACTTTGACAGACCATTAACAAATGACCAATGTCAAAGCCCAGGTCCCTCAAAAGTGCCCATCTTCTAGGTAATGTAGTCCTGACCAGTTCTTTTCCTTGCCAATGAAAGGAGAAGTGAAGAAAGGTGAACCCTGTCAGTTGCATAAGATATAGAGATGAACATTTAGTAGTGCCTTTTTTTTTCCTATATTTTTTCTCTTATTTTCATCTTTGTTTTTATTTATTATAATCTGAAAATCTTGATTAGTTGTATTCATATATCATGTAAATCTGTACAAATTTATGGCTGTACGTTTTCTGCTTAACAGATTTTACTCCTTACTGTGCCTGTCGCTGGTTTAAGCAATCTGTGTGTAATTGATTTCTTCAGTAAAACAGATAACATTTGCTTAAAACTCCTCTGATGGCTTTACAGCCTCTACATTAGCAACAGCACTTCCATTTCCACTGGCATTCTAGTAAAATATAATTATTATATATCCATCACAGACAAAAAGGTGAAAAAGTGAGCCGGGAGAGTCAATGCTGTATTTTCCCTGAGTTCAGCACTGCCCAAGCATCAGCTTGTTCAGCTCTTACCGTGGTCACACTAAATGACTGCTAATGCCGTCCCTCTCCCTGGCCCCATGCCATGTGGTTTTCTATTCACTGATTTAATATTGGAACCTATGATATTTGTGACTCAGATACAAGTAGGGCTTTAATTGCCTCGCAGGTAAATTGACTTACTTTTAACTTCAGTAGGAACTTTTCTCTAACCATAAATAAATAACGAAAGCTGGATTTATTTTGTATGATATAAAATAATGACTTTTACATGTTGTACTTCAGATAATTAAAGCAAAACGAAATATAAAACCATCCCTCAGGACAAAATGTTTTTGCCTAGAAAGGACATAAGAAAGGGAAAATAAGACAGATGCATGGAGGAACTTAATTGTAGCATACAGAGAAGACTCAAGGGACTGCAATGTGGCCTCTCTCCTCTTTTCTCCACTGTTCTGTGGATTGCAATTAGGCATCACAGTACTGGACAGTGGATGTTTTCTACTGAGAAAGGAAAGGTTGCACACTAGAATTTTTAAGTGGTTTTATTATTATATCCAAAGCAATCACTGTAGTTTTCTAAAATAATTAACTTGCTCTATTTAACACATATGAAGAAATAATATTTTCAACTCCAAGGATAAGCAGACATGTGTGAGGGATTTCAATGACTAGACAGGTCAGGTTGCTCTAACTGTATTCTCTTTGCTTGCAATCTACTAGGTTTCAAAGAAGGAAAAAGTGGATTTATTCCCCCTCTCCTTTGGAAGTCAGAAGTGGGAAGAAGAGGGAAAGCCTTCCTGTCTGATCCTCTATGTGACCCTAAACAATGAACATACTAGTAATGAGTGAAGGTCATTCTCATCAGCCACGGAATAAAAATCTCTAGAAAAGTAATACTATTCCATCAGAACTGAATCAAGGAAAAGACAGAAATGCATACTCAACTTCGGTATGCTCCTTGTGGGTATAAATGATTTTCTGGCTTGGTGCCAGTGTCTTCAACACCTTACAAGATCTGTCTGCAGGTGAATACCCAGGGGTAATTACCTGAAACTGAATTCTGCTGTATAGCCCATTACCAGCACTTTGGCACGTTTCTGTTGCTGGGTGCCCCAAGTCTAGATTGTCTCCCCACCACCCTGGGTGTGTGCACACAGGGCAGTGCTGAAGGCAGGCAAGGAGTAGTTGTTCTCTGTGTGTACAGCCTGTGCAAAAAAATAAATATTTGCAGCTCGGGGAGTATTCTGAAAAAACACCTTCATTTCTCCCTGTTTTCCTTTTTTTTCCTTTTTTCTTTTTTTTTTTTTTTTTAATTTGAGCTTTGTCATCTTCTATGTGTTTTAAAAGAGAGAAAAACTGTGTGCTGAAAGCCCACAAAGTGGTTATTTCTCAAATCCAGGATGTCAGGGGAGAGTGAGGGTTTTAAGTAAGCTAAATAAATCAGAGATGAAGAATGTTAAAACAAAAAGAAAAAAAAATTGTGTGTTTCATATTGATATGGCAAACCCAGAATGGAAAATTTACATCCCAGATGAGATCTGACTCTCATGTGTGTCTTGCAGATGCATTTTAAGGAAGAGCTACATACAATTTTCACAGATAAAATATGTCTGATAAAAATACTGGGAAAAGTCACTGGATTGGAAAGTGAAAGATACAGCTAGTCCTGCACATAATATTTTAGTTTTTGTTTTTTGTTTAATTGCTAATCTGTTCATTCACAAAACTATAGGCTGGTTAAAACATTAATACTTACATTTTACCTAGTAATTTTTTCTTGCCTTTCATTGAGAGATGGCTAATGTGATTTGGTGTAATGTAATTTTATATCCCAAATAGCTTTTTAGGGAAATATTATAGGCTGGTTTGAAATGACAGTACTGAGGGTAGGGGTTTTTTCCCTTCAGCTTGCAGAAGGTGCTAAAACAGTGATCCTCAGCTGTGAGGATCTCAAAACCTCTCGCTCAGAATTAAGATTCATGGCAGTTTAGTGAGAGCAGAAAAGATCTCTGAGTGAGAGGCAGCTGATATTTTTCTCCCACCATAAATCTTGATTTCAAAACTCTAATTTCAGAAGTGGGAAAACTGAAGCCCAAGAGCTTAAGGGGAAAACTTAAAAGCACTTATTTGGCCTAGATTTAACAGTGTTAAACTAGCTTAGATACTTGGGCACCTAAATACCACCAACTCTCAAAGACTTTCGTATTATGAGCTCTGAAAAATTAGAATATGCAGATTTGATCACATTGCCCCTTTGGCAAGGAGGATTCAGGCTTCAAGTATGTGAGGGGGAGAAGATGGCCAAGATCTGTTCTGAATGCATCCATGTAACTAAAGATGCATTTTAAAACTGATTAAATTGTATCAGTTAAAAAAATTGGCACATTCTCTCTTAACTCATCTTGCTTCTATTGATTTAGCTAGAAGCTGTCATTTAGTGTGGAGCCTGTTGTTTGGTCTGTAACTTGCCTGACTTCTCCCTGATTTTTAATAGATTGCAGAAATTATGTCTGCTGGACCACTGTAGGCATTACCCAAGGATGCAGGCAAGACTTCCCTCTGCTTCTTTCTCAATCTGCCTGAAATGCAAATAGTGTTGGACTTGCCCTTTAAGGTTACGTCAGAAATCCTTAGACAGCAGCATGCAATGCAATGATTTGCTTTCTCTCCAGCACAGGAAAGAGAATAGAGAGCCTTTACTACAGATCCCAGATATCAGACCTCACTGTTGCTGCTCCAAAACATGACCAAAATGTTTACCTATAAAAATTAAGGGTACATCTACTGCTTGGAGATCACCAGGCAAGACTGCAGAGCAATGCAATTATTTTCAATGGCATCTGGTCCTTGTTTTGGTTTAGCCTTGCCATGTGTCTTCATCTGACATGTAGTTGTCTACCACTCACTTGCATGCCTTTGCATTGTCCAGGAACAGCATCCCCAAATCGACAAAATGCTGCAGCTGAGGGCCCTATGGGATGAAAGTGTAAACCCTGTCTGATCTCTGTCACAGGTTTCTCATCCTTGCTCTGCATGTTTTAAAGGATGTTATGTAGAAAGTGTGAACACAAGTGATAGTCTTAGGATGCATTGTAATCTACGTTGCCCATCATAAACTAAGAACCCTATTTATAGTGAGATAAAATTGCAATATCATACCTGAAAGTAACCTGGCACTATGATTACAGACACAGTTTTTACACTGCTTAAACTAGTTTTATTCACTCCATTAAAAGACTCCCTAGGCAGGAACAATCAATGTATACTTTAATCCACAGAGGCAGTTTTGTAATGGATAGCCGCCATCACATGTTTTTACTCTTACTCATAAATGGCTTGCACAAGTCATAGCTGAGGAAAGACATTATGTATGTGTATGTTAACTTGCACCTGATTCTCACTGCTAAAGAAACACCTTTACTAACATTTGTGGAGCAAAACTGTCTCACTGCCTCTGGCTCCATCCACCAGCAAGGGCTGTCACTTTCCTTCTCAGAGATGGGGAAAGAGACCAAAATAGACATGACAACTTGTTTAATGGGGACTTCAAATATGTTAAAGGTCATACTCTCCATTTGATGGAGCTTCCTTGATTTTGAACTATTCTTAAAATTCTGAGACTTCAGTGTTTAATTCCTGAATTCTTTCTTGAGCCTACAATTGCTTCAGAAACAGATATTTAACTTCTCCTTCCTCATCGAAGCACCTTCTTTTCTCAGGCCCAGTTTTATTGGTCTGTCTAAGAGCCAAAAATGTAGATAGTGATGTTCAACTCTGCTTCTTCCATAGGGTCTGTAGGGAGGGAGCACTTGCTGGTGGAGAATCAGTGTAGTAAATACAAGTTCATAAAGACTGAACATTGTGTGGCTCATTTCCTTCTTAGAAATACACCTGAGAGTTTCCATGAGATACCTCAACGAGTAATGAATCTTTTTGCCCTTCTCCACTACTTTCAGGTGTCTTTTATTTCTTTCACCTCTTTTCTCCTTTCTAGAATTTAAAATAGAAAGTGGAGACCTATTTGTTGTTATCATACTTAACTGATAGAAGAAATTATGTAGCAGAATCATTAGGAAGAAATTTTATTTCTTTGGGTTTTGGGTTTTTTTTTTTTAGAAGAGAAAAATATCTGATGCCTTTATTCTATTTAATTTTTAAATTTAACAAGAAAATTTTTATTTGTTTGGTATTTTCCTGAACAAGCTCTGAGAAATGCCTGTGGTATTAGAAACATTTATTAATGTTTACTTGTCCTCCCTTATACCACAAGCCTTATTATCATCATTCACTCTCCTTCAATTCCTCTTAACTATTATGTCATGTATTTACAAAGCAGTGTGGGGTCTTTTTGGGGTCTTACCAAATTTTTCTCTTAGCAGGGAAAGAATATTAATATTAAATAACAACAACAAAGGATTGAAGTTTGGCAGTTCGTTCACTTTTGAATTATCCCCATGGGGAGAGAAAAAAACCCCACAAATACATCTTTTTTCCTATGATGTTCAGAGAAGTTGAGGGAATGAGAATTGCTTTTTAGTCTTCTCATAAATCCAAAATGGCTGCAAGAATTTTGTTCAAACTTTTTAAAAAATCACTTTGGGAACAAGTCAAAGTATGCTTTTTAATAGTAACCATGTAATTTACTGTAAAGAGGTTGACAACTGAATTGAGAAGTGGAATTAAATTTAAAAATGTGTTTGAGTGTGCTATCCTTCTCTGCAATGGCAGGAAATTTTTTCATAGCATATGTCCAATCTTTCACTTAAAAAGGCAACTAGTGTCCAACCTGCTATTTTCTTGATGAATGAAAACAGTTTTCTGCTGTTGGACTGATAATAGGCTTTTATTATACTAACATGAAGACATCTTCACCAAATCTATCAAGAATCCAGTATGTAAGTAGAGTATACAAGCTATCTACTGGCACTTTTCCCAGGAAACTGATTTATCTTTTCATCAACAAATAGCTACTGCTACTGCTTAATCAGGCAATATTTGTGAAATGTCATTTTAATGGGGGCACATTCGGTCAGTGTCAAGTGACTTAAGTCATGTTATAAGTACACAATTTCACGCTGAGATTCCCACTGATCACTAAAAAAGTGAGATATTTCAACTCTAGTATTTCAAGATGGAAATTCATATTTAACTGTACCATGGATTCAGCCATGCAGTGGTGCCTCATTTGGTCTGCCCATACACTTTCTACCTTCTGTAAAAACTGGGGGGAAAATGTCTTAAGTTCCACAACTTTAAAACAAATATTAAATCATCAAGGCTGGTTACAACTCATCTCTGAATCTACCTTAAAAGTGATTAGAAACTTTCCCAGTCAGGTACTACATCTGAAGTGGGAGGTGATCACAGATGACTAAGCATTGTTCTGCACCTGTGGCCTCTTTGGGATTAGCTGTGCTCGTCAGTGCTCTGCCTCACAAGCCTGGGCTGCAGCATCACTGCCCATTGCACTGCACAAGGTTAGTACCAGGGTCAGGCAGCTGTTACAGCCCAAACGGATGACATGGATGTGACTTCCAAGCAGAGGCTTTTACAGCTACTTTTTGTGCAGAATGAAGGAAATGCAAATTGCCTCATACTAATTTACATGGGACAAGCGAAACAGGAAATAAACCTCAAGCTATGTGGTGAGGACTGGTAAGACAGTACTCTCCCTCACAGAGGCAGAATTGCAACCTTCTCAAAACCATATTCAACAGTACCACTTACAGTCTTTCTGCAACAGACTTTGTATCCTATGACATATTACATTCCTGGTTGATACTGATTGGCCAGAGTTAAGGTTGCTATAAGGATCTTTCATGAATTTCTCTAAAACTTTGATTTCACAAAGAATCAAGACCTTTATCACAGCCACCTCCTCAAAGGCCAAGCTCATAAACTTAATCACACCATCAAAAAAATTCAGGAAGCTGTTTATGCAGGGAGTAAAAATTACATGCACAAAACTTGGATGTTGTTTTTTAAAAGAAAAGCAGAGATATGTTATTATTTCATAAAGAATATACGTGATTAAAATATACTAGTTTGTTGGTTTTTAAACTTTCTCTTAAGGCAGCAGTATTCTGCAAAGATGCCATCAAGAACAATAAATATCATCAAATAATTCTACAACATTTATGACATATATTATCTCAGTAGAGTACTTCATGCTTTGTGTTTTCTCTGCTTCTTATACTCTAAGGTGTACTTGTTAAGATAAATGAATCCTAATTTTCTAAGTGTTTAGGCTAATACCACTACTGTATTTTCCATTGTGACAATAGAACTAGTAACACAAACAAAAATATTGTTGAACATCAGATCATGAGGCAGAATCCTAAAGCTGTGAGCTCACACAATGACATGATAGAAATGTAATGCCACAGAAACTGTGAACATATTGAAAAAAACCCAAATTGTAACCTCATCATATTATTTTAGGACTTCCTGAGAAGACCCTGTGAAAGTAAAAAGGCTTTCCGTGACACTAAAATTGATATGCCTTTTAAAGCCCTTTGTTAGTGTCAGTATGTGTGAGAACATCTTGACCATATATGACAATCAAGTGCATAGTATTCAAATTAAATGATTTGCGTAGGAAGATGTGTATTTTACATAGCCATGTTGAATAAGCCGAAGTATAAACAAATATGGTTGTAATTTTTAATGTGACTTTCCTGGATGAGAAGAGTTGGTTTCATAGCCTAGAGCTATGAAACAGGGTCCTTTCACGCTGTTTTTAAGACTGTAGCTTCTGTATTACTGCTTTTTTTTTTATTTCTGTTGATTTTAATGCTTTTTTTTTTTTTAAATCCTGAGCAGAATGGAAGAGTTTGTTTTTTCTGATGTTTAAATACTAACCAATCAGTTTCATTTTGATCCCTAGGAAAATCATGGATCAAGTTCTCTTTGGAAACAATTCTAAGCCCACGAAGAAGAAGATGGTGGCTGAAAATAGTCTGCATGGATTTACCAAGGGTAAAATGTCTCTGGGTTTCCTGATTGCCTTCTGAAATTAAATTACTAGGTCTGTGGATGACAGGAAAGTGGTGGGTGCTATCTGTCTTCACTTTACAAAAGCTTTCACCGCAGTATTCCACAGCATCCTTATATCCAGACTGGGACATTCTGATCTAGAAGAATGAACTGTGAGGTGTATGAAAAGCAGTCTGTACTGATGGGCTGGCTACTGGTGCATGTGTGGAATTCCTCAGGGATCTTCCCAGGACTAGTTCCGTTTAAAGTCTTTATGAACAACCTGGAGACAGAATGCCACAGACTGCGCGCTCTCATCAGGCCTGCAGACAGAAGAATACTGAGGTACAATCTGGTCTGCACAGGGGAAAGGTGCTTTTGAGCAGGCTCATGAGTTCATTAAGGGCACATCTGGGACAGCAGCACTACTTGCAGTGCTGTGTGCTGGGGGCTGGCATGCTGGGAGGGAGGTTTTAAGTGAGGGAGGTTTTGTGTGGATATATGGAATTTCTCTTGTAATGACAATGATTGAGCAGTGGAGCAGGCTGCCTGCAGAAGCTGTGCAATGTCTGCCTTTGAAGCTTTTCAAAACCCAAAGTAAAAAGGTATTGACTGTCCTTTTGGTTATGATTTGAGCAGCAGGGTTGTGAGATTTTGGATTCAAACCTCACTGAATTATGTATTCCCATGGGTCAGAGCCAACTCACTGTGAGTGTGTGTGTGTAGGGAGGAAGGACTGGGCCGGGTGTGCCAAGAGCACGTGGCAGAGCCAGGACACCTGCACCTCACATGGCTATGGGAGCTGTGTGGCTGGGCTGGCAGTCAAGGAAGGTTTGCCTGGTAGCCCACCCTCACCACAGCCCCTGGGGCCTCTGACTGGCTGTGACACTCCTCACTCTGGCCTGGAAGGCAGTGCGTGGTCAGTGACCTGGATGTCCTGCCTGGGAGGCGTGTCCAAATTGTAGAAATGCAGGCGCAGGCGACTCCACCAAGTGAGCCATTGAATCTTGGTAGTAGCTGTTTCTCCCTTCTCCCCTCTCCCATCTTTTAATCCCTCTTTTCTTCCTTTACTCTTTTCTTTCTCTTGTGGGTAACTTAAAACCAGTGAACTGTGTTTACTAAAGATTGTTTGTGGTGGGTGTTTTTATGGAATGGGTCCTTGTGCTGGGTGTTTTAGCAAAATGTTTTTCTTTGGTTATATGTTATCTGTTATACAAGTAAAACTCTTTTGCCAAAATGTCTTCTTTTCCTAACTAAATTTAAAGAAATTCTCTTAGAGAAAGCATAGTTATGTTTTGTGCAGACATGAACTCAAGGTAATAATGAACCAAAGGCTTTTTAAAAGTCTTAAATAAATGTAATCACTCCAGGCAGCTTGTGGCTTAAAATCCAGAGTGTAACAGGGGTGAACTAGGTGACCTCTCATGGTTTCTTCCAGAATATATTGATCAATGCAATAATGATGGAAATTGTGGATTTATCATCTTTGCTTCTGATGTTTTGGGTGTTGGGTGTTTGTTCGGTTTTGCTTTGGCTTGATTTTTTTGTTTGTTTGTGAGTTTTTTGTATTCATGTATTTCTCTAATAAACTGAGATGGAAATGGTGTCTCCTCTTCTAGTAAATACCTGGGAGGGGCAAGCTTTGTATCTTGAATGACTCTGAGATTACAAATCTATTTACTATGAACTAGATATGAAAAAAAAGTCAGATCTGGAAAGCAGATTAAGATTCTAACCCCACGCTTAAGACTTGCCCCTACTATTGACACCTGTGTCATATCTGTATGCCCAGAACCAGCCTGATCAAGAGTTTGAGGTGTGAGCTTGTATTTCTGACTTCTAGGTCAGGTTGACAGGAACCATTGGGGTTTCCTTTTTAGTCTTTCCTTACCATGCATAAGAAATTAACTCACTGGGATTATCTGTGAATTAACAGCTATCAAATTCCCTACTATCACATGGAACTAGGATATCGATCTCTTCTCTACTGTCTTTTTGAGAAAAATTATTATTTGTAGTCTTGACTCATTTAAGTAAAAGGAAAAAAAAAACCCATCTACTTCTCCCCACTGACTGTGTAGGGGAATTTAGGCACTTACTAATGAAGATTTGTACACTGGATGCTTTAAAATTAGATTCAAGTTAAGTGCCTAACCTAAGTGAACTTGATCCCACCATTAGTCATTAATGGATTATAATGAGATTCATTTTACAGACAAGCTCATTTAGAATGTGTGTTAGCAAATTCTGTTTGAAATTTTCAAAAGCAGGAAAAGTTACTTGGATGGCTGCTTTCATTCATTTAAATGAACTTGTAAGCAGCTGTCAAAAAATATTCTTCAGGACAGAGGGCATCATTCTTCTGTTTCTGCAGTGCCATGGCAGTGTAGTCCTAATCTGTGACCACGCCTTCTGTATCTTCTCCACAGTATGTGTAGTACTACGACTCATGATAAAAATAAAATGATAAATCTGTTCATTAGTGAAGGAAATATTTTCTCCGATCTACTAGCCAGGCAGTAAAGGAGAAAACAGGTTTCAAAAACAGAAAGAAGAAGCAACAATTTTTAGGTCACTAATTAAGTTTTATATTCACATAATTTAGCATTATAATTTCTGTAGTTTGTAATTTGAGAAGCTGAACAGGTTAATTTTGTGTCTGAGGTGGTAAATTTGGCTTCCATACACCTGTAACATACTTCTACATAGAATATAACTTGCAAACTAACTTACAGAAAATAGGCATTAAAATACATGACACTCAAAAGTCAAGAAATTATAAACAGTTATCAATCCAAGCATTCCTCTCCTTCTCTGACAATATTATTTGTCATAAAATAATTAGTTTAAACAATAGCATTTTTTTTATATTTCTGTTTATTTGTGCAGAGGTTGAAATTTTTTCTGTGGTTCTTTAATAATTTTTTCCCCCCTGTATACTTTGTTCACTAGTCTTCTAGTGAATACAAGGCAATAGAAGTCAGCTAAAGTCTTTCCACCAGTTTCCAGGACATCAGACCACTTCTCAAGTGAGGTAGGTGGTAGCCCAGGAAATGGAAAAAAACCCACACTATCTGTAGGTCAAGGGAAGAGGGAGGTGAATTACCCTCTCATTTCTTGGGACTTTCTGCGTAAGTGATTCTCAGCATAACATATGTACTCTGGAGTTAGTGTATCGTTATCATGAATCCATTTGGCATTCATTGTAATGGCTGTGCTCATCAATCTGATTAGTACTCATACAGATGTCAATGACGTTTCATTACAATTTATTATTAGTTAATGAACACCTGTATTAGGCTCAAACTACACTCATTTTAAAAACTTCTTATAAGTGAAATCTAGTGGCAGCCAAGTTCTGGGCCTCAAATCAATCCTCAGATTCCTACAAGGCTTTTCTCAGAAAGTGAAATCTTATTGCTTGCAAGATTCCTTGCTAGGGGATAGACAGAGAACTTACTGCTCTAATTTTGGGCAGGGAATGATGCAAAACCCACTCAAACAGTGCTCTCAAGCTCCTGTGATCCTTCTGCCTCTGTCCTCTGCCTGTCTGCTCAATCAGAGGCTACCAGCCCTGGAACCTGTGCAACGTTTTGGCATGTAATGAGAATCAGGTGAGGAAGCTGTTTCCCAGGAGAAGGGACCAGAAGGCGCTTGGTTTTGTGCCAGTGATTCTCCCAGGTATGATTGAGAATCCATCTGCTGTACTCACCTAGCATCCTGTCCAGCTCTTGCTGAGATACCTTTTCTGTCATAGGATTCAGGCTGTCACTGACAGAGGCAGGAGATACTGCCTCCAAAGGAGAAAGCTGTTCCATTTTCCCTGATCAAAGAGGTACCTGAGTCATAATAGACTTTTCCTCACAGAATGCAAAGGTCTCACCAGTCAGCTGGTCAGCACTATCTTGACTTCACATGGTTCCCTGGCTGCTGTCTGTCTGAGAAAGACTGAAAAAAAAAAATAATAAAGGAAGGACACGTTTTTTGATAATTTTTTTTTTTTTTTT
>VXBX01000100.1:1433299-1476092 GCA_013400415.1 Scytalopus superciliaris | reverse complement strand
TTTTTTTTTTTTTTTTTTTTTTTTTTTACATAAATGCTCAGTTAAATACTTTAACTTTTGTAGTGGTTCTTGGTTTGGTTGTGGTGGAGTTTTTTTGTTTTATTATGTTTCTTTGTTTATTGGTGTTGTTTGTGGGGGTTTTTGGTTTGGAGTTTTTTTTTGGGGGGGGTGTTTGTTTTTGTTTTATACCAATTTTTAATCATTATTTTCTGTCCTAGGCAGCTACCTTTGGGAACACTAGACTCTTCAAAAGTCTATTTCAGGCAATACTTTTGAATGGAAGCGTAGGCAAACAAATTGTCACAGGGATGGCTAGTATATTTAGTTTGTTTCAAAATAAATGAGCAAATAATGAGTGATATTTGCATACCACTGCTGATAAACAAACAGTTGTGCACATTGCTGCTGATATTGTACAAGAATCACTTTGCACGAAATTATTAATGTTCAGAAATCATGACAGCGAAAGCAACTGTGGTTTTGATAGGAAAGCAGAGGTTATAGGATAAAGCTGTTTCATGGTGCTTGTTCAAGCTGACTCTCCCTGAGCTGAGGGTCCCTCTGTGCATGTCTGCCAGCTGCAGCTTCCTTATGCTTCCACCAGATCAGGCACTGAGCCCTTCTAGCTAGCACACTGGGACTGCGGGAGCTTTCTTACTAGTCTTTCCTAACTAACTTTCCTACTTAGTCCTTTGGTATCTCTTACTACATTCCAGTTATTTATCTATGGCACTCTTCATTAATTTCCAGATGTTGTTAACTATTAATTGTGGTTTAGCATCATGACTAAATCCTTGCATACACCAAAACAATAAAACATAAAAACATATTTTTCCCTGAAAACTTCTATGTCCTTTTGTTACCATCACAATTTCCTTTCAGTTAATTTCCTTTAAACTTTACATAACTGTCAATTCACTCCCTCCTCCACCCTTTTCACTGTTTCCTCCTTAATTCTCAATTCTAAGTTTAACATTTTATTAGTTAACATTGTGTCCAACTTCTTTTACAACAGTTGTTGGGGCATTCCATTTTGTGGTTCAACATAATTATTTTTTTCTCAGATCCTGTCAGTTCAAAGTATAGCTTCTCAATCCTTTTTGGGTTATCACTCCAGCCATGCCAGTTATCCCTTTTCCCACCCTTCAGTAAAATGCAAATTGCTCCACACTGCTTCTGAGATCCTTCACAGTCCTTACTCCTGAGTCCATAACTTGTACGTCCCATGCTCTTTGCTTTACCACTGTCATTCCCCCTTCCTTGGGTTTCCACCATTACTGTGCTTTACCTTCTTGCACCATGAAGCAACATCTTAGACCAGATCCACAAGGCTGTGACTCTAACTTCAGATTCCGATATCTTTTGTAATACTTAACAAAAGGCTTTAGGATCAGTAGGGAGAAATGAGCAATCTGAATTCTGCTGTGAATTACTGTAGGAGGGTGCAGCATTGTTCTCTTTTTATTTTGGCTCATACAAATGTGCCTTCTCAAGGCGATCTCTCTGTTGAGAAGATCATGTCTCCACCACACCTCTGGATAGCAACTACCACATATGTGGTGCCAATGAAATACATTAACAACAATAATAATAACCCCTACCCAGAAAACCTCACTAAGGACCTCAGGTATCCCTTGAGTTACATATTGACCCGTGTAAAGGATTGCTCTGTCATGCACTTACATGAAAGGCCAGATTTAAATCCTCCAAAAAAGCCACAGAAGAGCTCACATTACAGCTCCACAAAAAAAGCTTGATTAAATGTAAATTCAGTTCAAGATCTGAAGTGTACATATTAAAACTTATGAGGATCTTTTGATCAAAACTTGGAGCCTTTTGCTTGGTTACTTCTGTGATTTTTTGTTAGGTGATATTGACATGGGTAGTTTGGTGATGCATTGTGATTTAATGCCATGTGACCATAATCCCTGCATGCAAATGATTAATTACAAAGTGTATTTGATTTTTTTTTAAAGGATTTATCACATTTCCTCCACTTCTGCCTCTGTTTAGATTGCAGCCTAAAAGCCACATGCTTTTAATTTTTTACTTTTATCTGAACTATGTCAGAAGATGTAATAACTCACAAGCTATTTAGCTTTTAGATTAAAACAGGTAATTGTTGTTTATAAAATATTATGGCTTCAAGTCCATGAAACTTTAAGGATTTCTATATTTGCTTCAAGGCATGAGGAGACAGTGACACAGCTCATTTCCTCTGCTGAGCCCTCTTTGCTGCCTTGTACAACACTTATTTCAAAGCACGCCACAGCTTAGAACTGTCGTGATCCCCATTAATATAAAATCATTGACCTCTGCTCCTGCTGGTGCGACTAAATTACATTCTGCTGCTCAGCAGCAGCCACATATGGGGCCAGCTCTTTTAGTCATGGCCAGGTGCCTTGATGTCAGAGCTGCCCCTCCTACGCTCAGGGTTTTCCTTTAATGAGGATTATGCACCTTCAAAGATTGAGGAAACCCACTCCCAGGATGGCAGCATTTCTATTGGCATCTGGTCTTACCACACAGTAACTCTGTGTTGTAGGAAGCTGTGGAGAGGTGCTCTGTTTTCCCTCTCTCAGTGAGGAATTGTGGGAGTTCATGATTTGGTAGCTGTGTTCTCCCTCAACCAGCAAACCTGGGACACAGTGAACAGAAATATCACATTTTTATGAAACCTTGTATTGCTGTGTTAAAACAGTATCCCATACCGTGTCAAAACCTGGGTGGGATTCCTTCCCCCTCTCCTTGCCTTCCAGTTCATGCTGCTTAAAAATAAAGTGCATGTAGCAGTTTTATAGTCTGCACATTACTGTGTTCTTAAAAAAAAAAAAAAAAAAGGCAAAAAGATTTTATAGGATTGATTAGGATTGATACAGCTTCTGAGTGTGGTCAGCTTTTCTCACTGTGTGGTCTTTCTTGCTCTTTTTCCCTGACCCTTTTCACCCACCCCCACCCTCTCGAGACATGTGCTTTGTGAGCCATGGTGCATTTTTGTCTGTAAGCAATGTACCCTACAAATGGGTCTGTGCAGCAAGTTTCTATACCAGTCTTCCTAAACATGGTGTCGTTCAACAAGGAGGTTATTTTATGTCCTGGTCTTGCAATAAGTTACATGTTGTTAGACTTTGGCACCTATCAGAGAGACTGGATACTGATGATGATACCTGGAATAACACGTAAACTGCCACAGAATTGCCAGTGCACTCATTTTGTCTCCAGTTCAACCAAGAGGTATTCATCACCTTAAATTCATGATTATGTCAAAGTGAGTTAGCAATGATCATCTACTTCTTGATGGTAGTCAAATTCTTACAGATTTTATCATGTAAAAATAAGTAAGAGAAGAATCTGGGACAAAAACTTTTTATAGAAGAAAATCAGAAAATGTTCTATGGAATGTGTACAGATATATGTTTCTTTTGTTATAGAATATCTCTGTATCAAGGACTACATCACTGCTCTCTTTGATAACTATCACTTTTTTTATATTTTAGGCTACTGCATGATTTTATTTTATTTTTGTTTGTAACTAATCTAAATCTGACACTGTTTGTTATTTTTAGAAGTCTTATGCAGTTTAGCATTCTCTTTACAATGTCATCACATAAAATAAGTTGTTTATAATAATCACATGATATATGTTCTTTGTCGTATTCTTCCTTGTGCTCCCAGTGAAAGTTAATGTTGACCAAATATTACCTGGAGAGGAAAGCTGAAGATTTAGAAATTTCTTTTTAGTGTTTACCCATAGCCAAACTGCAGATAAATCTTTGTAATAGAAAGGAACAATTATTCTTTTTTTCTTTTGTGTGCACGTGTGAGAGGGGGAGGAGGAGGTTTTTAATTGTGTTTTGTTCTTTATGAAAGGTAACATCTGGATTAACAACTTGCTTTTGAAAGCTGATACCCAAACAGAGTGCTTTCTTTACTGAGAGATGTCCTAACCCCAGTCACACGACTGCTAATTTGGCTTTTCTCTTAATCTCTGCAGAACTTGCTGAACAGAAGCGAAACTATGTGCATGCTAATGGCTCACTTTCTACATACTCCCCTCTCTCCCTCGGAGTGTCTGGTGTGCAAAGCTGAGCTGGAACAAAGATACACTAATTATTCTCCATTAATTTGTCTGCTTGGATGGTCCTAAATACCAGAGTGATTAATTAGCGTGAGGCAGCCAGGGCAGGATGTCACACCCTTCTCTGCGTTTAAGTGTCGGCAGGGTTGTGCTCAAGTGTTGACAACAGCATATCTTTAATTTTCTCCAAGAAGAAAAGTTTAGTCAGTACAATTAATTTGAGCTCGGCTAGGTTGCAGGAATAAATGTAATGTGGAATAATTTTACTGCTGCTTAAGCAATTTTTTTGCATCCTTAGGGTACAGTAGAACTTTTTGGCATGTAAGTTACTGAATATTGTTTTTCTATAATTGTTTCAAATTGGTTTAATTACTTTTGTGCATTTTTCACTTAGAAAAAGGATCATAAACCAAATAGAAATTACTGTCTTCAGTGACTGGAGATTAGGTATATGTAAATGGTTTGATATGATGGATAAACTAAAGCAAGACAACTATTGTCAGTTCAGTTTCTGAATCATCTTAATTCAGTACTTTTTCATGGTGATTTGTCCAAAAATGTGTGTCAACATCATTTAATAAATTACAGACTATCTAGCTTCCAGCACTTCAAGTAAATTAAGCAAAATAGCTTGAAAATGAAATAAACCTGGTTCAGTAACATTTCACCTGAGATCAGCACTTGCATTGCCCTTCTGTTTTCATACAGAGCTGTTAAAAGAATAGTTAACAATACAGTTTTCTAAAATTAGCTCCATAATAACCATGAGATTTATATATACACATTTGTGGACCGTATGAGAATTGTTTCTGTTTAGCAAGCATAGTACATAAAAATAAATTATCAATTGTAGTGGCTCTGGTAATTGTAAAACTTAGTGCATTTGCAAGTCCTTGTGTTTTGCTTTAATATTTTTTAACCACTTCTTAAAGCAGAAGTTTTTCCTTGGGGGAGGGGCAATAAATGCAAAAGAGGCCCTAGACATTAGACAATGTCTGTGACCTTTTAGCAGCTACCCTCAGATAAACCCCTGAAGGGGCCATACCAGGAGCTACAGAGAGAGCTTCATCTCTCCTTGCATTGTTAGTCACTATTGTTTTGCTTGTCAATTAATTCCTCATAATAAATGTTTGACCATGTTGTGGCTGATACAGGCCACTTCAGTGTAGGTTACTTTACACTGAAGTTTACTCATTCTCTTGGTCATTCATTGCTGTGTTTCAGCCATCAATGTATATTTTACTTTATAAGTGAAATCTTTGTTCAGCTATGTGAGTGGGCTGAAGTTCTCATGTTACAATGAGAGTTCGGGGAAGGGTTAAATTAGATGAGGAACCTTTTTTTTTTTTAAATTGACAGAGCTTAGGCATACCAAGCTTTGCAGAAAAATATAAATGCTAGGATGAATAGTGAAACATCCAGCTATGGCATTGTAACCATTGTGGCACCTACATGCAAGAAAACAACAGACAATTTGAACAAAAGCTACCAGTTGCTGACTCCCTTTAAGGTCAATGCACATAAGTAGACAAAATAGACTTTGAATATGAGTTGAAGGTCTTGGCTGTGAAGTACAGATAATTGAAACTTATATAAAAAGAAAAAAAAAAGGGAAAGAACAGATCATTAAGAAATACCATCCTTTTGCTTCTGTGTGTCTTGAATTTTTCCATTTTCTGAGTTGCTTAAGTGGGAATTTTTTACATCAGAATTTTGTGATTGCTCAGTTTCATCTCTCCTCAGTGAATGATGCTGAGAAACTCTTATCCCCAATTCATTATCTTCTTTTAGTTCCGTTGTATTAAAAATAATTCCCTACATTTTATGTTCTAGGTCCTTACTGACATTTAGTCACTTGTTAAGCTTGTCTTCCTTCTGCCCGGCAACCTCATTTCCCCATTTCTTGTTTTTTAACCATCATCTGTCCACACAAGTTAGCATACTGCATGCGTGGTATCTGTGGCTTCCTATAAGACAGCTCTGTAATGTGAACACTTCAGATCAAAATGCTTGGACATGGGGCATGAGGAAAAGAGAAAATCAGCACATCTTCAAACTCTTTGGCGGTTGGTTTGATCAGAAAAATAGGACCAAACTATTAAAATGCATTCCCCATTCTTATATGTATTAACATTTGAGGTCTGTCCCAACAGCCTTGTCGTAGGCAGTGTTCTTCACACTCTCCTACTTAATCAAAATAACAGCATCCATCAAGCTGTTGTGAAAATGAATAAGCTGCTTTGTGGGAGAATCATTTCAGTGTACTATTACAGGGCCACGTTTGTTAGTAGTGATCCAACTTGGATTTCTTGAAACTTGCTAACTCTACAGCTAGCAGGATTGCTCTCAATGGAACTAAACTAAGAAGTTACTGAGTGTTCTAAATGGTGTTACAAAACTTCAAGTGACTACAGAATAAGAAGACAAGTTCAGCAATGAAAACTTTGCCCCACTATTATCTGTTGGCTCTAAATTATTATATGTAGCAGAGTAGAAAGCAGTTCTGAAATATAATAATTTCCTAAGGATTAACCTAAATAATTAATTAATTATCAATTAATTGATTGATGCATTCAGATCATATATTAATTATTTGCTTCTTTATTTTCAAAAGGTTCTAATTGCAAGATATTTGTCCAACACAGTAAAAGTAAGAAAAGTATCAAAGGATCTTCTCTGCAGTGTTGCTATTTAAAGAAATTTGTTGTATATTTGGTGCACTGGAAATGTTATTTTAAAGTGAAAAAGTTACTCCTGTCATTTTGAAAGGTCAGTACTGATGTCAGTTTATCTGCTATGTCAGTGCTGATCAAATGAATCCTCTCTGCATGGTGAGAGCAGACTCAACTATTAGCTGAACTGTGGTAGCTGTTGCACATCTTCCATCCTTGTGTGAAATTCTTATTTATAACTCCCTTCCTCTGCATGGCAGCCAAGCTAAAAGTCCGTTCTATGCAGAGAAATACAGGACCAAGTTCAAAAATGCCCAACATGCAGATGGTAAAGAAATTTTGCTAGTATTTCCTTTGTAATTAACATTGTATGAGTTGGCTCACTCCTTATTCCTTTGCAATTGATCTTAATTATTTGATAGAGACTGTGGTAAATCAAAGACAAAATGCAGCTGTTATTCCAGAATATATCTAAAGTGCATCCTAACATTTGGCTGCTTAAAAAGCCTCAGACTTCTGTGAGGCTTTCTGCAAAGAATAAATGTGAAACCTGGGCAAGACAAGTTAGTCTTCAGTGTACAGATCAGCCACCAATAGGGAACATCTAAATATCAAGCAGAATTCCAGTGCAAATTGGTACAGCTTCCTTGTCTGCTGAGAAACTGCATTGATTAGCAATACCTGTAGAGTCCACACATGCATGAGATCTCTGTTTATCACAGCAGAAAGATTTTGTGTGTATGTACTTCAACTGAGTGAGCTCTGGGGGCTGGAAAAAAAAAAATCCCAACACCTGCAGTTATCTCTTTTGTTTTATTCAAAGCCAGACTCAGTGGCTACTTGGAATCTGCAGGTGCAGTTGGACTTCCCTCAGAACCAGTGGCTGAGCATAGTTTCTTTCCTTGCAACATTTCCATTAATCCATTAGGTTCAGCTTTTCTTGAACTGGGAGTACAGTCTTTTTGTGCTAAAATAACAGAAAGTTAAAAACAGTCCTTAGAACATGTGTTTCAAATTCATAAGGAAATGAGACAAAGTTCAGTGTTTCAGCTAATGACTGAAAGACTGGTTTTCAGAAGCCATTCTATCTTCTTGGTTTTGGCCAGAACTATAACTGCACAATGACTTACCTTTCCTAAGCAAATGCCAACCCTTAGTCTGTAACTGTGTGGAAATGCTTAGGCTCAATAGCTCAAGAGCACCTCTGTAAGAATTTCCCATGCCGCCCATGAAAATTGCAGGTTTTGATCCCATTATGAAAGAATAGTTGTCTAAATGCAGATGTGGAAATTAATTTGATCCCCTCCTTTCATGGATTTCTTTTTTTTTTCACTTGTACCACCTTAATTTTTTTAGCAAGATGTAGTTAGTTGATTGATGCTGTCACTGACCTCCCTCCTTCCACAGTTATTCACTACCCACTGTTTACTAACATTTGCTTTCTGATAACACTTGAAAGATGGAAACTACTTTCAATCCTATTTCTGGAATAAAACCTGAAGTGTTCTCAACTTTATCAGAGGAACATGTGTATTTCTTACTATTCTGAAGGTCTAATTCTGAGCAAGTAGGCCAAATAAAATCAAAACACTATGCTAACAAGCTGTGAGAGGCTGTGGGAGAGAAAGAGGTTCTTCTGGACTTCTGAATATTTGATGTTGTAATTTACAAAGGACAGTGGTGCAGTAGCCTCAGAAATTTTCCTGTCTATAGAAGGCATTTGGGTGAGTTCCTGGTCCAAGAGCTTCATCTCTGGGAAAGAAGAAAAGGTGGTTTTGCTAATATATTGGCCTTTCTTATTACAACATATCCTTATGTAAAGGACAGAGAAAGAGATCAATTCCTTTTTCATCATGTTATTTATGGCATCCACATATCACAAAAGTAATTTGGACAGAATTTGATTCTCATGCAAAGCTGCATTAGAGAAATACTAAAAAAAAGTCTACCAAGATCCTGTTACCTATTTGCAATCCTTTTATTCTCCTTTGTCACAAGGCAATACTAAATGAACATGATTGCATAAAAAATAAATCTCTAAAACATGACAATTTTATGTATTCTTTAAGAATTCCCATAATAATAAGAATTTGCAAACCAGTTGACCATTCTCTTAAAAAAAAGGTGCATTATAACAATTCAGAGAAGTAATTAAGAAAATTACTTCTAATATTGGTGCAGAAACCAAGGACAGGGTAGATTATCTAGGAATTTCTAGGACCATAATGGAGAATGTATACAGAGAAAGGCAGAGTACTTACATAGGTTGGCTGACAATGCAGGAGACTCAAGCTTAGCATGTCCTCCTGGCAACTTTTGAACACAGTGTTAGTTCCATTCCCTTTCAAAAAGGGAAATTAACAGGTCATTAACATCTGAGTAACTGTTATGCTGGCTCACAGCCTCGTGTAAGATGGCATTGTTGGGCTGAATCACGTGGATATACCCATACATTCTCACACGTGTACAGGTGTGCACATGCATGGCATCTGCACACAGACACACACATAGAGGCAAGGAGCAGACCTTGCAACATCCTAAGGAAGTAAAGATCTACTCCAAATCCTGCCAAAACTGGCAACACTCTTTCTGCTTTCAGTAGGTATTTCTAGGCTGTCAGGCATTTATTTACCTCCTCAGTGTGTGCTGTCACTCCTGATCACTTACTCACAAAGTGCTTCCAGAAATATGTTTACAGAAGAACCTCATTCTGACTTTCATATTAGTGCAAATTAGTGGGAGTGCTTCCCTTGGAAGTGCTCTTGGGAGCCATTTTGGAAAGCTCTTGTTATTTGCTTGCTACTGTAAATTAATCCCAAATGTTTGTATATTATTCATGAACCTAAAACTCAAACAAGCCTTCTCTCCCCATCTCTGTGTTTATATAGTTTCCATGCCCAGTTAAACTGAACAAAAATAATATCAGGAATATGGTCCCACACATCTGTTACTACATAGGGCATATGTTAACATTGCTCTATAGTTGGGCACATTGGTGCCACTCAGTTAATGTGAGATATTTTCCACTACTTTTACACACAGAAAAGATATGCCAGTTATAGCAGGACAGAAGTATGACCACAGGCAGCTTGTTCACTGAGTGCTCACAGTCTTGGTAGCTTTCTCTTGTGTAGTGCTCATCAGCCACCATTAGAGAATTAAATGTAGGCACACATAATAAGGAAGATATTTAAATAGGTGGTTTTGGCAATGTGGCACAGGGCAAATTGCTCTTTTAGACTGAACCAAGATCCTGAGAGCAAAATTTTGTAATATGCACAAAATTTGAAGCAAGTCTGAGCCACTCTGGATTCTGCAATGCAAGAGTATATAAATATATAAATGAATATATAAATATATAAATATATAAATATATAAATGAATACTTTGGTTCTAAGTGGTCATCAAAGGGAGTAAAGAATCTGCACTATAATGCTATATAGCAATCTGTACACACAGAATTTAAACTGAAAGTCTGTGAAGTTTTTAAAATTTGGGGCTTACTTCAGCAAGATTAATTGCACAGGAAGAAGAGAGCGTATGTGCTGCATCATTCTGACAAAAGTTCTTGTGGATCTTGAATGCCGTTACTAGATGAGAAACTAAATAGAAATGTTCAATAAAACATGTGTGCATCTGCACAATAGAATAGGCCTTATATTTTACACTGAGCTACCTCAGGGTCATGGAAGGTGTTTTATTAGCACAGTCAACAATAATAGCATGATTTTTATTAGTAGGAAAAGATAGAGTGAGAGACTACTAATTATTTTTCAGCCTGAGGGGCATTTTTCCTGAAACAACTGTTAATTTGATCATTGTCGTGCAGTTCACAGATTTACATGAACTTATTTCAGTACGACACATGGCTAAGAACTAGACTAAAAATGTTGCTTTATTAATGGTTTTCAGAGAACATATTAGAAGGTGCTAACCATGTGGGTATAGGGATGATATTGATAGTACTTAGAAGACTGAATCTTTTTGGAAGCAGCTAGCCTGAAGCCCTTTCTGTGTGATATTTTTTGTTCATGCAGTGAGATATTAAGCCTACAAGAATGAAATAAAATCCCAATGAAATGAGAATCTGTTGGTGTTGCCTTAGATCTATGTGCAGTGATGTTGATGGAGGTTTTTTGTTTGTTTTTTTTTTTTTTTTCGTTTGTTTTATTTTGTTTGGGTTTTGTTTTTTGTGGGTTTTTTTTAACTGATCTGGCAGGTCTAAGAGCCAATTACTTTTTTAGGTGATTATTTAGTCAATACGTATGGCTTAGATGTTTATATATGTATGTGTGCACGTATAAATATAAACACACTCATAATGAATCTTCTACTAGAAATGACAAAAATCCTGGGAGTGCATTCCTGGTTTTAACATTTTTAAATACTCTGGCATTTTCTTTACTTCAGCTGTCTGCTCTCCTTTTCAGCCCACATACACACATCCTTTCAATCCTGAGGAGTCATATATGCAGTCTGAAAGGCCTTTAGTTTAGATTAAGAGAAACTGCAAGATGAAAGGGAACAAAAGCAGAGTCTCCAGAAGGACAAATAGTTTGCATCTCCTTTGTCACACGCTGCATTCACTTTTCCTTACAAAGTGATAGCTTCCCTTGCTGGTGGGGACTTTTACACTTCTAAAAACTTTGGCGTGCAGCAATCAGTCACTACTGCTGTGTGCAACTGTCTGATGTGCAGACCAGCAGGATGCATTGCACAGCTGCATCTTTTGTCCTGCTGTGTCAGACTCCAACACGTGTTTGGTACAAGTGCAGTACTCTCACATGGTCATATCAACATTATTTGAGTTTCAACCTGAACAGTTTAATCTCTTTAAAAATTATTTCCATTGCCAACTGTGGCAAAAATGGTGGAAGAAACTCTCAGACTGGGACAGCAAGAAGTTCCAGTGAGCTGTCACTTTATTTCCCCACTTTTCTCTCAAGATCATGTGTGTTCAGTGTATATTTACATTCACTTTAGAAAGCAGTGGCACCAGTGTTGTCCAGGCCGAGAGGTGACTCTAGGCCAGGACATTCACTTACTTTCTTAAATATCCTAGTGACTTTCAACTCAGTCTGAATTAGGGATCATAAGCAAATTTTTGCCTCCCTTAATGCTGCAGAATGTTAACAGCTCCCCCTCTCCTCCCAATGCCCCCTAGATCTCTTTAGCTGATGTAGATAACTACCCTCTTTTTGTCTGCTTTGAGGTCCCAGTTTTGGCCCTGCCTGCCTCCAATCACTATCTGCTTATCAACAGATCCAAAAGTAACATTTCCTAGTCATAGTTCAGCAAGACTTACTAAATACTAATTTCCACTTGCAGCAGCAAGAGCCAGAAGTATTTTTAGCTGCCTTTTTCTGTCTAGATTTGGTGAGGAAGAGGAACAGAGTTATGCAAAATAATAATCTGAACAGAAAACATTTAACAGAGGCAGTTAGTTTTTCAATGTTATTGTATAACTTTGAGTTCCTATTAGAAATTTTACTTGGATTTATAAATCTTTAACTGAGATACTCAGGATATTGTGGTTTAGTATGAAATGGATGGTCAGGTCTCAGCTTCCAATGCATGAATATCAGAATCCTGCCCTAAATCTCTGTCTGGAAATATACACAGAGAGAGAGAGAAACTGCAGTTGGCAGAAAACCAAAGGTTAAACTCTTATACCCCTGTTGCAGTAGCAAACAATACAGGTACCCACAGAAACAAAGGAAAATACAGTAGCCCAAAACTGCCAGGACAGCACAAAGAGGCACCACCCATCGAAGTGGTTCCTGGTCTTTACTACCACCTTTACTTTCCTGTAGGTCTTCTGAAGAATCAAGGTGACAAAAACATGATTTAGAGTTGCTCTTCTTTATTTCTCCTTTTCTGCCTTAAGTTAAATTTTGTCATAGGTGAAAATTTTGGTTGAGCATCTTTTAAAGTTCATTGTGGGCACCCACAGCTATCTGCATTTTATACAGATTTAATCTGCTGCCTTAACCATGAGACTGAGACAGGACAGCCTTCATAAGTACCTTTTTGCTGAGAAAAGATGACAGGCTACTGGCTGGAATGACCATCACCATTGTGCTTTCTAACATTTATGTTCATTATAGAAATTATTTATCTGTCATGCAGAACTGTAAGGCTATTCTGAGTCCAGTTGTTATGTCAATTTGCAGAAAACAAAACTAAGAAGGGTGAAAGAGAAACAGGTATAATCAGACATTACTAGGACTGGATGATAGTTAGCACGAATTCTGTTTCTTGTGTTAAGGTCATTCTCTAAGGACTCTCTATGAGGTACCAATAGATCCTGACATGCAGCTCCATATCCTAGACTTTGAACTGTCCTAGTCTCTTCTCTGATATGTAAGATCTAAATAGCAAGGTCCCATCTGAACCTTTCAAATACACCTTTTTCTAAGAGACTTTACTTCAAATAAATTAGATCCCTTAGGATTTGAGCTGCATTATTTTTAAGGAGTGTTATCTCCACAGAATTGTGAGATACTAATAAATATTTCATTTTTAGTAACTTCTTAGTCTATTTTATATATATAAAGAAAAGTTAAAGCTCTGATTTCAAGAAAAAAATCCAATTTTTTAACTCTTTTATTTGCAACTAGTTTTGCTTTCTTCTGAGTCTGAGAGTTAAAACTAAAGATTCAATACTGGAATAATAATATATATTTATTTTTATCTAAAAGGAAATCAAAAGACCAGTATTCCAATACCTATAGCACTTCAACAGTGCTTGAAATGAAAATATTATTTTTAAACCCATAAAACTAAGCCTGATTTGCATCACACATCTGTTGAAGTAAGCCTTAATGATATAGCTGATATCACATATTTTTATACTATCCATAGCAGAAAAATCTCCCTGTAACATTTTCTTCAAAAACACTCTTTTTGTAATAGACACAAAAATGGAATTAAATTAAATTGAATTAAATTAATGATTATCCTCAATTTTCCTTTCTGCTGTGAAAATAACACGAAAAACAAAGTGTTAACTGGAAATCCTACTGCTTTAAACTAAAAAGAAGGAATATAACAAATACACGGCTAACATTTCTCTGAATTTGTTTGGGGTTTATTTTTATAATTCAGGACATGAAGAGACATAGTTATATGAGCAAAATGTCACTCTTCATCAAACCATGCTTTAACTTAATCAGTACTTAATTTCACATTAATCAAGCATAAGGTACAGTCCTACAGTAACCATTGTAATTTTGTGATCCGTTTCCATTTTATAGCTAAAATAACTCTGGAATATTATGAGGAAATTGTGAACAGAAGTGATAGGTCAGGAGATATCTGATAGGTCTGATCCTGCAAAACATTTCTACTATTTCTGTGTTGTCTAAGACAACAGCAGCTTGAATACTGTAAACTCAAATGGAACAGAACCATTATATTTTAAAGGGGAAAATAAAGGTGGGTCATTAAAAATGTTATAATTGAGTAGACTAGTCTGTGGAAGATTTTTTTTTAACAATCAGTCTCTTGGCTGGAAGCTCAACAACAGCAAAAAATGTGAGACAATATCATGCAACTAAACAAGGAAATAATTATACAACAATCAAAATAATATTGCTGTTTGGATGTTCTTTAAAGATGTGAACAGCCACCTTTGCTTTAAAATTCACATTTTTGAACTTTGAAAAAGGCTCTTGAAGACAATTTGGTGCTGTTTTTTCCTTCCAAAGCCATATAGTTGAGAGAATTAAGCACTGCCCTGGGAATCAGGACATTCTCTCTTCTTGTCTCATCTTTACTGTTGATGGGTCTTAATACTTTCTACTTCTTTAAACTTTGGAAATGCTATTTAATTATGCTATGCAACAACCCAGTTTGCAAACATTAATTAAGCCTCATAGCTCCCTTGTGGTCTGAGACAGGTAAAATACCATTAGTCTCAGATAATAGGGAAAATAACGCTCAGAGGGGTTAAGTGGCATGCCCAAAGTCACAGAAGCAATAGTATTTGGATCAGTATTATAATTCAAATTGTCTTTTAATCTACAATGACTCTCCAGCAAGGCCAATGTATCCATGTGAGTTCTCTGAGTTAAAAAGAAAGAAACAAGCATTTTAGTTGTTCTGAAAATTCAGTACCTTTAGGTTCAAGATACCTCTAAGTTAAGTATTCATTTGAACCTCACTGATTTTAAACAGGCACGTGCACAGGCCATTTTAATGCTGGGGAAGATGAACAGAGAATACAAACAGCATCCTCTAAAGGAAGTTTCTAAAGCAGGGAGGGGGGTAACACTGTTTAGAGGGCATCACCCCTGGGCAGGCTGTGGGGCTGGTATTTCAGAGTGCAGACCCCACAGGAGGCAGTGGGCTTCCAGCTGCTCCACTCAGAGAAAGACAAAAGTGATCTTCTCTTGCTGGGAGGGGTCAGGGAAGGGTTTCCATCCTGTCAGCTAATCCAGGCAACACAGGAAGGTAAAAGGGAATGTTGGGGAAAGAAGCAGGTGACTCTGCACTCCTGTTCCATGTGGGTCACCAAGGTCATAGCAAGGGGACCCCATCTGTGAGGACAAGGAGCTTTGCTGTTTACCCACTCCTTAGAGATGAGCCCCAGCTGCACCTGATCTCCAAGCCTATAGCTCCCTGCAGAGAACCAACACCAAGAATTGACAGAGCAAAATGATAAACATTGCCTGGGACTTCGCAAGCAAAATAGGAGGAAGGATAGCCAATATTCTGAGCTATCTTATTAACTAACATCAACCATGAAGAGCAAAGATCTGAAACAGCAGAGTAACTCTGATATTTACCCGGAATTATGTATTATATCTCCTATTCAAGCACTGCTATATGCCCAGGTGGCCATGAGAGTGTTTTCTGGAAAAAATGCAAAGAAACCCTGGCTAGATACCTAACTGTATAGATATCTCATATCCCACATACTATATTCAAAGGTTGGCACATATTCCTCACTGTATGAATATATAAGAAGTAACAATATGCTTGTTTCTTGTATGAATTATTAAATAAAATATTTGCTACCCCCACATGCAGGGTTTTTATTTAATGCATTTTCTACATAGGTTCCACTTCTGTCTGCATTAAGGCAATCAGTTCTTAAAGCATGCAGGCTCTGTGCTCACACCTTGTGAATGCCCTGCCCTTTCAGTCCTCATGTGCCAGGACATAAATAGTTGAGGCAGGCCTTCACTGCCCTTCTGTTCTTCCTGCCTCACAATCTAGATCTTTATGGGATCTGCAATGCCTATGCCAGCTTTCTGAACTGCTGGCTATAGTTCTCTGGATGTTCTGCCTCAATAGCCCAAGTGAATTCTGTTGAGCCAAAGACAGAGATAACCCTGTTAGTGGCAGCCATTTGAGGTCCTATTTAGGTTTAGAAGAGCTGACATGTCAGAATGTGATATGCAGTTTTAAGAATATGTACAAGGAGATTCATGCAAATTAAGACACTTTATAGACCACTGACATTCCTCTGATATTCCCTCTAGGGGACAGGAATGTCCCTCCAGGACACTCTAGCAGACCAGCGTAGCAGAGACATTTTAAATCATCACAAGGATATCTTCAAATATCTTGTCCTCCAGCTACAGAATTGGTTGTGACATGCCCTAAACATTAACAAGAGCCAATACTACTCCAGAAAAACTGGAAGAATTGGGCCTTTGTATTTATGGTCATTATACACATTATCTTCATGAGTACCCAGAATTTGTTTGCCCATGGGAAAACTGATCAGACTCTAGTGCTGTCATTCTGATTGCTTCACCTTGTGCCAGGTACTCCTACAAATCTAATCCAAAAGGAAACCATTCCTGAACAGCTCTGAACAAGACTACTTGGTACCTCTTCAAGTGATGATATTTGTCTCCACTGAGGCCCTCAGGACTGCCTTTCAGTTTGATTACAGTTACTCTTGACCACACCTCACCGCACTTCCTAGGATGAAGCCACATTACCTTTCTATCAGGTTACAGGAAAGAAATTTTTGAAAATAGTAGCCCTTGGGGGTTTTTTGCCAGCAAGCACTGGCTAGCTGCTTAATCCTTCCATCATCTTTCAATAGTTACTGCTTTCCTGGCTGCTCTATCCAAGATGCTGTAGTAACCACAAGAATCCCTCAAATATTTAGAGCTTCAGGTATTTCCTGCTTCTATTTTTCATATACTGTCTTTTCCGAAGTTGTTCGTGAACCATTTCTGCAAGTACAGCTTAAAGCCATCTCATAATTTTGAAAATTAAAGTCTCTTTTGTCTTTTTATTTTTTTGTTTTATTCTAAACAGCCAAGGCTAAACTTCATGTCCTGAATGCAATTAGTACTTTTTCTTTTCTCCTTGACAGTGTGGTATTAATTCAAGCCTTATTGAAACTAAGTTTATGGCACAGATGAGAGGTTTTTGACATTTTGCAGTGATTATCCAAGGGGGTTGCTGATTTGTACTTACTGCTTTTTATCAAAGAAAGATCCACTTTGTTTTACTCAATTTGAACCAATATGATCTCTTTCCCTCTTTGAATAGCAACCTTTAAAGATTTATAGGGCAGCAGCTTGGAGTTCACTAACTATACCAGAGACACATGAAATTACAGTTCTGATAGAAGGTGTGAATTCTGACAGCATCAGAAGTTTCAGAATAAAACTAGGAATTTCACTTAAATCTTCAGATTTTTTAATTCCCAGACTGAAATGGAGTGAAAGAAATGGCCGTTGGAGTTAAGACAAGTTTTTCTAACACTGTGGGATTTATCTAGAGGTCAAAGTGCTTTTCTTGACACATAGCTAAAAGAGAAGGGCGTACAAGCAGCCAGAGGCGCCCCATTCATAAGTTGTCAGGCATCGTCTTTCTACAGTAAAGAATATAACTAGAAATAAACACTGACAGCCAGATGAATTTCTGTTTGCTGTTGAAGACACAGTTTGGAATTTAGGGGAATATCTGCTGGTAGATTTTTAGATGCAAAGGCTAATCTTTACAGTGAAGGTAAAAACAATGTTTCTAAGTGTATGTATGCTTTCCACCCATCATTCTTTTAGCTCAGGTAGGTCAGGATGAGCTTGAACACCCTCTCCTCCCCTTTTCTCACATTAGGGAAGTGGATGATCCTGCAGAGACCAAAAAGAAAAAAAAAAAAGACCAAAAAAAAAAAAAAAAAAAAAAAAAAAAAAAAAAAAAGAAAGAGAAAAAAGCATTTGACACAGTTTGACACACAGTTTAATTCTGTCACGGTCTTTTGCCTGGATTTTACTTTGGTGTCTGTCACAGTCACAGCAAACCCATTCCCTTCATTCTTGCAATTTTGAATTTGTTTTTCTTTTACCGGTTTTCTCATAAAGGAACTGCTCATCAGAAGAGAAAACAACCCACACTATATTTTGTGCAGCTTGGCTAAATCAAAACAACAGCATCCTGGCAAACATTTGGTAGAGAGTGTAATAATTATTGGTTTGGTTTTCGTTAACCTCTTTTTGTTTAGTCAACATTAAGTCAATCCACCTGGAGCTTAATACTGTATGTTACTATAGTAACTTTACAGCCTATTTGATTGTGACAAAGGGCTTCATCTCGTCCATTTCATGCTCCTGTGTCGACCTACTCCCTCCCAGTGTTTTATTATATCTGTCTTTAAGAGTATCTGCAGGAGCCACAGCTGCTCTGCTTTTGTAGCAGAAAGCAGCTTTCACTGTGTGAAATACTCTGCTCTAAAAGGTCTTATGGGCTGATGGCATTATTGAATTTCAAAGCAAAGACAAACAACATTAAATTGTGTAAAGCTAATATTCATGTTTTGCCGTGTACCATGGTTGGGTTTTTTTTTTTTCAGAATGGAACAGTGTATAATCACTGGTTGATGCCCTTGAGAACAAAACTACACAAAATAAAGCAATGTAGAATACAAAAAGACTTGAAAGTAATTCAGTTTTCCAAATAAAACAAAACAAAATGTGTTGGGGGCTCAGGAAAAACATTAACTCCAGAAGCTGGAGTTAGCAGTTTGTAAAATGAAAAATTGGATAATGTTTTACAAATGGGCCCAATTCTTCCATGTTAAACCACTGTGAAGCCATTGATTTTAATGGCATTACTTTCAAATTTATACTGGTATGAGGCTGAGCAGTACATGACCCATGAGTGCAAAATGTTTAAGACTTTCTGACTGTCACCAGTTCATTTTACAACCTGGTTGTTCTATAGTATTCTAACCAGCCATGTGGGTGATTGTAACAAGCAGCTACGCAGCTTTTGTTTGGATTACTAGCACCTCAGAACTCTTTCATTACAATGTTTGTTCCTGCTGTTGTTTAAATTTACCTTACTCTAGCTTCTCAGCACAATTTATTCCTTACTGGGACTGGTTTTCCCCCACTGCCTTACAGCTGCTGGCCTCATGAGTGATAATACTTTACAAATCTGTTTTTGCTCAGTCCATTCAGATTTGCTTCATATTGCTAATATTTAGCTGCATATTTGATTTGATAATAAAACACGTTCTCTGCCCTAGTTTCTCTCACTCCTCGCATGTTGTTATGGATGCTCCTGAATAAAGAACTGCATCTCTTTGTCACCAGTGCAAGGGCGATGCAATGAGGTTCCTCCTGCATTTCAGTGGAGCCCCACTCCAGTTGTGTTAATTGTTGGGCTGGGAGGGCAGCGAGTGCCGAATGCTGCCTTGTTAACTTGCTAAGCAGCTGGTCAGCAGGGTAGTTTGATTCCAGCAAGGCTCTTGACACCTCTGCCAAGGGTTATTGATACCTCACACACCCCAGCTGAGACAGATTGTTTTAGTCGTGCTTCATATCCATAGCACAGCCTGTAGTTAGGAAAAAAAGTGATTGACAGCTCACACCTCCTGGGCCCTTCTTACTACCAGACACAACATCTGCTATGCCCTGTGGAGCAGTGAACCAACACACACTGAGAGAACTGTTTCTAGTATTGTCAGGGTTGATTCTGTTTAACCCTTTCTGGCTGCTCTCTGGAGATGCACATAGGGGTTTCTGTAATCCTTTACACGTGCTTAAAAAGTGTGGAATATCTGAGCAAGTGAACACTGGAAAAGATGGTGCTAGCGATGGCAAGGAAACCAGTCGGCAGTTCTTCCTCAGTAGGGTGATCAGTGTGCTTTGGATTGCTAAATAGAAACTGAGTTATCCCTACAGAAGTATTGCTTATTTTCAAACAGCACCATGGATGCAGCCCATGAGGAGTGAAACTCTGAAATGTGGCCTGAAGCAATTTATACTGAGTGTGCACGGATACACTGAGGAGCACAGCCACAAGGTTAAGCAAGTCTGCTAACTAGTTACCTAGGTCAAAGAATGCTCTGGTTAGAGTTTAGGGGTATAGCAGAGGGGTATAGCTTTTTGACAGAGAATAGAGAGAAAAATGGTTCTATTTCCTAACTTCAGAAAACTAGTCAGTACCAGTTAGCAATTGTTGCATCCTCAGTATAAATGATTGCATAGTTGATTACAAATACAGGCCATTAAATATATGTGGAAGGAGCTTTTGTAAAAGGACTGATTTACCTTACTTTGGGGCAGGTTTGGATTGAGTTTTGTTGTTTGTTTTATTGGGGTTTTTTACCTGCCAAAATATCACCAGAAGTATTGCTGAAGCCCACAAATGAATATTTTTATAAATCATAAAATCACAGAATCATATAATAGAATCATAGAATCATCTAAGTCAAAAAAGACCCTTAATATCACTGAGTTTAATCATTAACCCAGCACTGCCAAGTCCATCCCTAAACCACATCCTCAAGTGTCACAACTACACATCTTTTAAGTACCTGTAGGAATGGTGACTCTGCTACTTCCCTGGGTACCCTGTTCCAGTGCTTGACAACCTTTTCTGTGAAGAAGTTTTTCCTTAAGTCCAATCTTAATGTCTCCGGGAGCAACTTGGGGCCATTTACTCTCATCTTGTTACTTGGGGAAAGAAACCAACTCCCACCTTGCTGCAACCTGGTTTTAGGTAGCTGTAGTGAGTGGTAAGGTCTCCCTTGAGACTCCTTTTCTCCAGGTTCCTTAGCTGCTCCTCATAAGATTTGTGCTCCAGACCCTTCACCACCTTTATCTGGCCTTTTCTGCACATGCTTCAGGACCTCAATGTCTTTTTTGTACTGAGGGGTCCAAAACTGAGAGCAGGATTTGAGGTGTGACCTCAGTAGTGCCCAGTACAGGGGGTCGTATAGGGGATCGATCACTGCACTGGTCCTGTGAGTCGTACTATTTTTAGTACAGGCCAGGATGCCATTGGCTTTCTTGGCCACCTGGGCACACTACTGGCTCGTGTTCAGCTGCTGTCCACCAACATCCCCAGGTCCTTTTTCGATGAACAGCTTTCCAGACACTTTTCCCAGCCCGTTGAAGGGGTTGTTGTGACCCAAGTGCAGGACCCAGTATTTTGACTAGCTGAGCCTCATACGACTGGCCTTGGCCCATGGATGCAGCCTGTCCAGATCCCTCTGCAGAGCCTTCCTGACAGTGGTTACATCACTTGTGAACAGCCACCAGCTCGATTTAACTCCATTCAGGACCACTTTCTAGGGCCAGCCAGCCAACCATTTTTTTTCCCAGTAAACAGTCCAAGCCATGAGCAGCCAGTTTCTCCAGGAAATTGCTGTGGAATACAGTGTCAAATACTCTATTGAAGTCCAGGTAAACTACATCTAAAGACTTTGCCTCATCCATTAAGCAGGCCACCTTGTCATAGAAGGAAATCAAGCAGGACCTGCCTTTCACAAACCCGTTCTGGCTGGGCCTGATCCCCTGGTTCTCTTGCATGGGCAGGGTGATGGCACTCAAGATAATCTGCTCCATGACCTTCCCCAGCACTGAGGTCAGGCTGACAGGCCTGCAGTTGCCCAGATCCTTCCTCCAGCCCTTCTTGTAGAAGGGCATCGTATTTACTGACTCCAGTCATCTGGGACTTCACCAGTCAGCCAAGAAATCTTGTGAGATGATGGAGAGTGGCTTGGCAAGTTCTTCCACCACCTGCATCAGTACCCTTGTGTGGTACCCTAACATGGATTTACGTATGTCTGAGTGGTGTAGCAGGTCACCGACCATTTCTCCTTGGATTGTGGGGGCTTCATTCTTCTTCCCATCCCTGCCTTTCAGCTCAGGGGGCTGAGTACTCAGAGAACAACTGATCTGGTTACTAAAGACTGAGGCAAAAAATGCATTCAGTACTTCAACCTTTTATTCATCCTTTGTCACTCGTTCCCCCCACATCCAATAAAAGATGGAGATTCTCCTTAGTCCTCCTTATGATGCTGATGTATTTACAGAAACATTTTTTGTTGTCTGATCCCCCCTTCTTAATTCTCTGAGAATTTAAAACTCTATGATTTTGTGATTGCTGTGCCCAAGACAGCCTCCAACCATCACATCATCCACAAGTTCTTACCTGTTCACAAACAACTGGGATAGTAGGGCACTTTTCCTATTTGGCTCGCTCACCAGCTCTGTCAGGACATCATCTTCCACACAGTCCAGGAACCTCCTGGACTGTTTCCTCTTTGCTGTATTGTATTTCTTACAGACATCTGATAATCTGAAGTTCCCAATAAGCACAAGGACTAGCAAAATCTTATTTGTATACATCATATAGGTATAACCCGTGAGACTTTCATAGAAAATGCTACACAAAGCTAGTGAAGCCATGTGGTAATGGATCAAAAGTACTTTTTGGACCTTTTTTCTTTTTTTTTTGGCTGCAGACTGGATTCCTACCCTGCTGTCATGCTTTAAAACTGATGCTTGCTAGCTACATTGTCTGTGTTTACAATGACATGTGTTATGCTACAGAGGAATTAATGGCTTTATTTATTATATCTTTATTATAGCAATGTAATTAGCAATATTATTACTGCTAAGTATCACTATCACCTCTTGTCAGCACCATGTAACTCCTCCATAAGTCACTCTGTGCTTTATACACTGGACAAAATTATTGGCTGAGTGAGTTTACATGATACTGTCTTGCTCATACTTCATGGGATTATATGGCTCTGTTCTCCTGGTACACTGAGGATTTGCTATAGTAAACCAGCATTATGACTACATGACTTTCTGCACAAAGCTCTCACCTCTGGTGTTTTTTTATCCTTCCTTCCTTCAAGAACCTGGAACGTACTTCTGATGACTTTAAAACACAGCAACCTCAGTGTGAGTTATATGAAAAAGTCAGAATAGTAGATTAGTGAAAAGTAATTGTTGCTTCTGGACTTGTACAGTTACTGTAACTGCCTTTGCTGTAAAGGTTCCCTTAGTCCTTCTGAATAAGAGAAAAATTAGTAAACAGGGCTATGGTCAGAAGTCAGATGCGTGACAAAGTCAGATTTTGAGTTATATTTGTTTTCTTAAATTGTTGTCCCCTTTAGAGGTCATATTGTTTTTTTTTAAAGGTCACATTTCCTCTAAATGAACAGTATATAGATTATTCTGAAATACAGTATAACTGACGTGAAAGTATCAGGTTCCCTTTCTCGGAAGGTAGCATCAAATTTGAAAGTGGTTCACAAACATGGAACTCCAAAGCAGGCATTCAAATAAATGAACAGCAGTCCAACTTCTACTAAGAGCATGTTCCAGTGATAAGGGAGATGATGCAAATTCAACAAGCAAATCCAACAGAAATGTAGAAATCAACACACTTGTAGACAATGGGAGAACATGACAACATCTTGAATTGACAGCCCCTTGGCGCTTACCAGGCCAAGAACAAGCAAAGCCAGACAGATAGGGTGACAGGAAGAGGTTCTGGCACCAGTGAAACTCATCCCAAACAACCTTTTATTAGCAAAATCAGATATATATTTACAGACTACATAAGAATACACATTGGTCAAAATAACTATATTATCGGTAACTTCAGTTACTGACATCAGTACAAGTCATACAGATGGGCTGTCTTGTCCACCAGTAACAAACAGATCAGCACCTCAGATCACCAATTACGCATATGGGGTAACTTTCTCTTGGTGGAAACTGAAGCCATCAAGTCAGTTCAGTAACACAAAATGGCCAGAAGTTTGGGAGATTGTTGGGTTCACGATAACCATGTCACACTTGCTCCTGTGTGTGACATGGACACCCTTACAAAAAAGGGAGAGCTTCTCTAAAACAAAGAAGTCACAATGCAAGAATCTGAGAAACTGGGACTGTACAGCTGGTTTGCAAAGAACTTCATCAAAGAAGTAGGGAAGAATGATGGAAACAAATACAAAACCACATACAGTAGAAAGAAACAGAACAGTCCTTTCTTAAATCACTTTTAAGGTCCACAGTAAACTAGCCATATCAGGTTTTCCCTGTCTTATGTCTGTTGATGTGTCAGAACATATAAAAGAGTTAATGTTGAGTATGAAGGAAGACATAACGCTTCAAACATAATTATCTCTAGCATCTATATGCCATTCTTTTTTTTTTTTTCCCTGAGAAGGCAATCTTATTGTTTACTCTGAAAGGCAAAATCAAGGGTCAACACAGAAGCAACTGCATGAAAGCCTATGGCTTCTGCGATATAGGAGAGTGACAACACAAACTAAAGGTCTTTTCTGCTCCTGAAATCCAACACACTTGAAAGAATAAAGGTCTTAGTCAAGCTCTTATAACTGCAGGGAAATATTTCATATTAGTTTGACCCCTAAGTTCTGTTTGTGTGTGTGCATGTGCTTGTTTTTGTTACAGGAGAGAATCTCAGTAGACCCATCAAAGCAAAATGCTCCTGTATGTCTATGTGTGTACCTACCTCTCTGATAGCTCTGGCATGATATTCTTGGATAACCACTGAGATGTCTGGATCATACTGTAGCCTAAAATTTAGAAATTATAACATCATGGGAGGGTTTCTCTATGTTTCTTTCTTTTAGTAACCAGTTCAGCCTCATGTGCATGGAATTAATTTCTTCAGCACAGGAAACTGTAGAGAAAGGATACGTGTAATCAGAATTAATTTCCTTCTGTGGCTTCTTATTGAGCAGGACACATTATAACATTTTTCAGAAGCCCCCTTTTTTTTTTTTTTTTTTTAATTAAAATGCTACTTCACCATGCTCCACCCTCTTGGACTGCAGGTACAATTCATATTAGTGGCTGACAACAGAGCATAATGTACAGCACTGATACAAATTTTAAAAATACATTTTAAGACTCTCTAGGAAGCACATATATAATTTCCTTTCTCATTGGGTTCTAAATGAACAGGATGGTACTGTAGGAAAATTTAAAAAAAAAAAATTTAGTTCTGGATTTTTATCTTCAGGCAGCAGGAAAATAGGATTTGGGGACTACTCTCAGGCAGCTTTTTGAAGGACACCTCTTCCTCCTGCTGTTGCTGTAAGTCCCTCCAGTCTACAGCCCGTGGCCATCTCAACCTTATCAAACCCAAACCAAGAAGATACTAATTATCCAATATCAGTTACAGAATAATAAAGTTACTCCCAATGTCATGTAAATGCTGGGAAATAGATATATTTTCATAGTATTTATATTTACTAAGAGTGTTTGACTTTCACTGGAATCCTTTTCTGTAAAGTCTCTTTAAAACAAAAATCCAGTCTCCAGTGTTATGTTTGAACAAATACCCCTCTAACCAACCATCTTTGTGATGCTGATATAAAAATTCAAGTATGACCAGTTGTGTGGCCAAATCTGGTCAATTTTCTGAGCACCCCTGTATCTGGTGGATCACCAGAAAAACTGTACCTATTACTTCAAGTGGCAGTTCAGTTTATGATGGGGCAAATCAGAAAATATTCTTTATCTGATCGATTCTGTTCCCTGACCTGCTGGGGCCTCTCTCAAAGCTTGTCTTCATTGTCCCCTGTGCTTTCTGTTGCCCTCTCTTCTGTGCTTCTGTTAAGTCTGTCAGCATTCTCATAAAGTCAGATCGGACAGTGGTGATGTTTTCCAGTGGATGCAAACAGAATTATTGCTTTGTTTGTTCGGTCTTGGGGTAGGCTTCTTAAGTGGAAAACAGCTGTGATCCTGAAGTGTGGAAGGCAGAATTTTTAGGAACTGATGAAGTCTATTCTCTCCCTGAGCTAAGGATGACATGCCTATTCAGGATCTCAGTTCATATCAGACTCTTCTGTCCTTCAGATAGCAGTGACTGGAAACATTTTGTTTTATCATCTCAGCTGGTGCATTTTCTTCTTAAATGCAGACTTTGTTACAGTGATCCATAACTGAGAATCCCTTCAGGCTTGTCTACTACATTGCGCTCTATCAGATTCAAAGTGTGAAGAATCCTTGAAAACTCCAGTTACTTCAGAATACGGTTGCTTTCCCTCACAAGTGCTGCACTAGCAAGAACATGCCACAGCTCTACTCCACAGGCTATGTTCAACACTGGAAAACCAGGGTGTCAAAAAAATATCTTAAAAGGCCTTTAGTCAGCTATAAGAAAGAGGGCATCTGCAAACATGGAAATCTCAATCCCAGGGACATTCAAGAAAGTCAGAACAGGCATGTGCTGGTTACAGTTCTTGAAGTGACCCCTTCTTGGTTGCACATGGATCCCAACACTGGTTAATTTAAAATAACTCTTAGTTGCCTAGACTTTTCAGTTGCTACCAGTCCATTACATTTGACAATTAAGTCTAATAATTATGCATTTGCAGCCAGGTGTGCTATATGTGAGTAAAGTTGCTATTTTGAAAGGCCTCTGCTTTGAAGTTTTGTGGCTCTAAGCTCCCTAGTACAGATATTCTTCAGTGCTGTGAATGGGGCATCCAAGAATCATCTTTGTGTACCTTACACTGCACAACAGGGGAGGAACTGCTCCAACACTGTTTATAGCTATTTTTCACTCCTACCCACCACTCAATAAACCCTGCACTATTCCAGGCTTAGAGGGGGGGAGGGGAAGAGTTGGAAAAATTGCTCCTGCCTCATGGTGTTTCACTACTTTCATTTCGTGGCAGTACAGTTCAATGGTAAGTCACTGAATCAGACAAAGGCTGTGACCTTTTTTGACACCTTGGGCAACTCACCTCTCTGTGCCTCTCTTTAGCTTCCCCTCTCTGATATTTCCTTTAAAAGCACAGCATAAAATTATTTCAAGAGGATTCTGTCTTTGGAGAGCATTTTCTGTCCTAGCAGGACCCCAGCCCTGGCTATTTATTCCAGGATTTTAGGCTTGTGATTAAGTTACTGCGGTGTAACAAGGCACCTTACATCTGCTGCTCATTAGGGGGACTTGTCTGAGCCAGGGTAAATGACTGCATCTGAACTACTAATCTTGACTTTCTCTGTAGTCACTGAAAAAAATTTGTCACTCTTAGGTTGTGTTCTGCAGTAGACATCTAACATATATCAGATGAATCATGTTCCCCAAATGCCTATTTCTCTCCATTGATTATGAAGAGTGTCTAGAAGAAATAGCTGAGATTAAGATTTCCACACTGTGGTAGTCTAAAGTTATGTGGAAATTACTTTCCTGGTAACTGCTCATACATCTGCTGTTTGCCCCAAACAAAAGTGAACTGCTTTGATACAATATCCAACTAACTATATGACCTAGGTCAAATTGTCTCACATTTATTCTGAGCTAAACATATACATGCAATTAACATGGCTCAGCTGACATGTGTTGTGTCACATTCACTCATTTTCTCTAAACTCACCATTCTATTACATTTGTTTACCATCAGCCTACTTTGTGACCAAGTCTTATGAAAGCCCCTTCTTTTTCTTCTCTCTTTGACTGTACAGACTGAGGGCAAGGTCACTATTTCTACTGGCTTGCCCTATTTATCTTACTCTCTCAAAAGAGTAATCTCAGTTTACACGGCATTCTGAGTTTTCCTTTTCATTTTCCTCATAAGATCTGTTCTTTCCATGCAGCCTTCTCAATGCTCCCTATGAAGGATACTGTAAAAATGAACTGAATATTAATACTATAGTCCTGAAAAAGTTTAAAATGCAGACTGTAGGCATAAGTGTAAACTATTTTGTAAATCAGCAGTCTTACAATTTTTAAATCAGCCTGTAGTAGAATGCAAGATTGCTTTAAAGCCAATACTTGTAAAGATGCAAACAGCTAGAAAGACACCCTTGAAAATATTTTTTTTCATAATATGTCTACGGGAGATAATATTCCCAAGCAAAATCTCTTGTTGTTGTTGTAACTGCATGTGGAAATAACAGAGCTGTTTCTAAAATGTAAACAGATTTTAATGTAGATTTCCAAATACCCACCTAAGAATTTGTTATTGAAATATGGTTGTTTACCTACGGTATAGAATTTACAGAGATATACAACATAAGTTTGATGTCTATTGTATACATTTCTGGCTGTATCAAATATTTAATACCTGGTATTCTTTGGGATTTGTTAGCATCTCCTTTAAAACTTGCCTGCGGCAATTACAAGATGGAATGTGAAAAGTGGTTTTGATTATCGTTTTGGATTGTCACCTTGACAGTTTGGGTTGGGTTTTATAGGCATGGAGAAAGAACACACACAGACGCACACGATTGCTCCTTTTCACTTTGCATCCCTTTCCCAGTAGACAATGCTCTACAGAAATGGCTCAGGAGCAGAATAGACATGAAAGGATTACCAAGTGGAGCTATTTGAGGGAAACCCGGTGGTTTGTTATTTGGAGACAGGAATATGTAAGTGGTCAGTTTCATCTATAAATTGCTATTTCTTGGGGATTGCAAATAGACCTTGGTGGGTATTTGAGAGGTCAACTCAAATACACCATTGCCAAAAAAACAGAAGGAAGGAAAAAACAGGTGGAAGGAAAGAGGGAATAGAAATTTTAAAAGCAAGAAAGGAAAAATCAAGTACCTTTGGCTGTTTTTGCCCATTGAATAAATAGGAAGTTTTTAGCAACAGAAGTCTAAGGTCATTGCTTTAATTTTTAATCTAGGCTGGAGGATGCAAGAAGAGTACTAATGTGCCTGTGTATGTGAATATCCTTTAAATATGAAAACTATCTGCAGTTTTGAGTACCTTATTGACTCTTAGCTTGCAGGTCCCCTCTAGGGCAAAGGCTGCACTTGGCCACACCATTCTAGCAGTGCCCATCAATCCTTTTTTGTCCACCTGGGAAAAGACATTTTGTTACATGTGAATAGAAATCTTACCTGAGTGTCAGACGGTGGAAGACAGGGGTCCATTAACTATTTATTTGTAAGTTGGGCTTTGTGTTTGTTTTGATGCAAACTGAAGGCTGCTGTTTGCACAATAATTGTGCAGACTGTTATGGCCACTGAATCTTACAAACAAGGAAGACTCCGATGCATGACTTTATCACGAGGAAAGGAGAGGGAAATACCAATGCTAGGTGCAGCACTGTGTTTCCTCTGTCAGTCTCTTTCACAGTCTGACTGTAAGCTGAATTTCTGATATTTTCTCTGAATGACATCCAAGCATCATAACAAATTGAGTTTGTTAACATCCATCTTTACATTGTCTGCACATAGTTTCCCTTAAGATCCTCAAACTTTTGTGAAGCTTACAGATTTATTTTTTTTCATTTAAGTATTTTATTACTATGGTGCCAGCTATTGCTGATATCATTAATGTCTTTCAGCATTTTCATTGTAAGTCTTGTTTTCAAGGCTACCTATTTTGCTTCATGCTTCTCTGTAATTTTCCATAGATTTTCAACAAGGAGTTGAGGATGGCACTGTCTTTCCTGGCAGCATTTGATTTGAACACCTAGATCTATTCAGGACTGACTATTGCAAATGGTAAAAGAGATCTCAGGTAGCATCATTTTCCTGCAAAATAATATTTGAGCAGGATGTAAGGCAAAGCATAACTTCTGCTATTTGGAAAAAAATTGCAGAAGTTGTTATTTTGGAAATGAAATTTATCAATGGAGACATGACTGCGCAATGCATTGATAAAGCAAGGATGTTTTTTCTCACCAAAAATAAACCCACATGCTTAAATACCATATTTCATGCATACCTATACTTTGAATTTCAGCTCCTGTGAATCCTATAGTTCCTATTCATTCCTAACACTTAAGAATACATGGAAATAGTGAGTTTAATGAACATGTCTTTAAAACATATGGTGAAGTGCTTTCAGTTGCAGGCAATTATATACTTCTGTGACAAATGATGAGCTGTACTGTTGTCATAATACAAAAAATCTTTCCCATTGGCTTCCCCCATTGCTGCAGTAGAAGGAGTTACAATATTACTCTTATGCAAAAATCTGAGCAACGACATCTTATTGACTTAATGCCTAATCTAAAACCTAATGAGGTAAAAGGACTATTTTCTTTGACTTGAGTAGTCACTGGAGTCTCATGGCTCATTCTAACCGTTCTCTTGTACCCTAATAACTGAGATAATCAGCTGCAAATAGAAAGCATGCAAAATATTTTGGATCTTTGTTATACGGAGTTCTGCCAGTTTTTATTCTACCCAACTCACTCCTGTATCAGAAGACCAAACATCTTTCTGCCTGATGTAAAAAAATATGAAAATTATGTAGGTACAAGAGATGGGTAAAGTGTTTTCCTGAGTTTATTTTACTTTTAGATGATCTTGATGCATGAGTCATAGGAGAGAGGAAGTTGCCATTCATGTCAGTACTCAAAGAAAGAAAGAGGAGAAGAAAATCTGGAAACATAAATATTTTCTTAAGAGAAAATTGTCAGATTGAACAAAATTCAGGATTGTTTTCCTTCTAAAAGACATTGTAGCATACTAAAGTTTAATCTGCTAGTTTGCTTTCCTAGGTGCAAATTAGTGTAGTGTGTATATTACTCACTATTGCATTTTTACATGCCTTAGCCACTTCATTGGAAACTATATCCATTTGGAACAGCTATAGGTTACAAGACTTGGCTTCTGAGGCAGTTCACTACTATCCAGCAATCGCTCCAATGGAAAGAGTACATTGTGGGCAAAACTTGTTCTCCTGTGATCTGACAATGTTATCCTGTTTTTCTCCTGTCTCTCAAATACTGGAACTTTTTACCTAGAGCAGCATTTTTCATCAGAAAGCGAAAAACAGTGACTGAATAAATGTGCAGAGATTCCACCCTTCAGCAAAATAACTGCTTAGAAAAAAAAATGCGAAGCTTCCAGCTGCAAATGGCTGACATTTTAGAAAATATAGTAAAACTTATGTAGAAAAAGACTAATTCCTAGAAATAAAAAGTCTCAAAATCTTATAATATTCAAACTGGAAAAATGTTTTCAACAAATAGATTAATTTTATCTATATTGTTGTGCATTTTGAAGTTCAAATAACGAATAGCATCATAGTTTCAAAATATTTAAAAACAAGATTTTCTTGTTTATTTGGGATTAAGTGACTAGACCAAAGGAACCACATACTTTGAGTTCATTGAACAGCAAAATATTTTGTAGCATCATGCTAAGAACAAGAATACATTTACACTGTGCTGGATACAATTTCTATGCAAAGACTTAAATATCTATGGTTGGAGTTGTCTTAAGTTATTCTACAAGTAGCATTAAAATAAAGGAGAGGGGAATAAAGTTCCACACAGGGTGTCATGGAGCTGGTCCACTATTTATATTTGCCCACTAACAATAATCTCAATGGAGGAAAAGCATACTTTACCATGATTGCAATAAGCACAACGTATTTTCTATATTGAGCAGAGGTTAAATGTTGACATGATTTTGTCCTGTAAGAACGTAGAGTTGGAGGAGATTTCTAATCAAAAGGTCTCTTTATTCTAGCAAAAAAATAATGAGACTTCAGTGGCTGGAAGCTTAGGCTAGTTATGTTCTGATAGAAATAAACTCTAGATTTTTTAGCACTAGAGGTCTTCAGCCAGTTGCATGTATTGCCAAATGACATGTTTGTCATATTGTTTTAAATCAAGTTTGTATGGCCTTTGGAAAGAGAAGTTATAGTTCATCCACAAGGTGCTAGTTCTGATGCAACAATTATTAGCTGCAAATTTGTATTTTATGTCACAAAATGATGACAGTGGATTTGGAGCAAAAAGGTATATGAATTTTTAACAGTCAGGTGACTTCCTTGTTTTGAAAAACCTAGATCAAAGTAGTCAGCCTCATGGGTACCTTACTCAGTATTGTGCCTATTGGGTACACAACCCAAATGTTATCAATGAGGTATAGGAAAACATTGGCAAACAGTCCTTGCATTCATTCTGGCTAGATACATGGACTATCTTAAAAGTTATTTGTACAAAGGTATAAATGTCATTTAGTGCCATGTTTAAGCCAACTGTATATTTCTAATTTGTTATCATAGGACAATATCTAAACTCCAAATAAATTCATGGTGCGAGATTTTCACTTAAACTGTACCCTTTACATATTACAGAATGTGTGTATCTATCCTTCACACTAATGACACTCTGAAAATAATTTTGTGTTTATCAGATATAATAAAGTTATGTTCAGAAAAATATGAATGCAGTTGTCTTCAGTGCACAGCTTTCATTTACTGGCAGTCTCCAGGGAACCTCACCTTACACAATGTTACTCCACGATATTCTTTCTACACCCTCCTTTTAACTACACAAAGCACAGGACATGTCACATTTTCCTTCTCCTTCACTGTAAACATTGGATAAGTCATTATAATTGATATTTGATAGATTTTATCTTATTTATTAATACATAGCAGTTTCAAAAAAACTAATGACCCAAAGTTCAGGTGAGTAGTTTAAATATCTCCATTCAATCTTCTTTGACAGTCTACATATGTATTTTGGAATATATCTGTAAGTTGATTTTTTAAAAAATTTTTGCAGGCTGAAGGGATTATTTGTTGATCATATGAAATATTATGTGGTTTTCACTGATCCAATATGTCTCAGAGATCAAATATTTTGTTGCTTTAAAATCATTAAAGCAAGCAAATTTTTATGTTATATACATATACAATACATGTACACCTCACAGTGTGTGATTCTGTGCAAAACAATACTTTTTACTAGTCTGTATTACAAGTGTCAGGCTATCAAGTTGGTGAGAAAATTGAATATGTCACTTTTTGGTTTAGGACATGTGTAGCTCATCTAAGGAGACAGAATGTTTAGTTTTGCCTCTGAAATGTATTTTGTTTCAGCCACCAAAAAAAGAGTTGTCATCAGTGGTTAACCTGGGAAAACGATGACTTGCAATACAACACCAGAGAGCAAGTTACAGACTGCTGCCTTTTAGACCTGGGCAGCAGGTGACCTTTATAGACCTATACAGCCTCCTCATGTCTTTTTATTATTTATTTTTCCTGCAGGATTTTGTGTCAACAACCTTCCTCTGTTTGCGATGTTACCTTTATCACCTGTCTAGAGGCTTCCTTACCTCCCTTTTCCAGCAGCCTGAGTGAAGTGGCACAGCCAGGCCACATTAGAGCTGGATGACCGGTTTCAGCACCAAACTTGCCATCTGCCCTCCCTGACTGTTGGGGGAAGGAGCTTCCAGCAGAAGCTGAGATGGTTGAAGGATGAATATGAGTTTGGCATCCTTGAGAATATCCATCACTGTTCTTTAGGGTCAGAACTCTTTCCTCATTAAAAAATACTGAGACCCCTTTGCCCTGATGCTCTCTTCTTGGCTTCTGCAACTAGCTACTTCTAGAGAAAAATAAATAATAGGATAAATTGGTGTTTCTTCTGAACTATTACAGATTTTTTTTGGTATAGGTAATTTTTTAGCTCTAGATACATTTTAAAATGGCAGTCAAATGACAGATAAGTTTCCAAGCCAGGTACATATCTTCTAATAAAATGCTGTTTGACCTTGTTTTCTTCCACGTGCTTGTACAGCACCTAAAGAGGCAAGAGCTTGGAATATCATGTTTACCAGGAGCACTGAGTCACAGAAAGCTAAGTATTGAAGAACAGAAGCAAAATCTTCAAGAGAGCAAGCAGATAAATTTCACAGAGTCACAGAATGGATGAGGTTGGAAGAGATCACAGTGAGTGGGTGGAGATCCAACCTCCCTGCTCAGTCAGGATCATCCTAGAGTACATCACACAGTATTCTATCCAGGTGGTTCTTTAACATCTCCAGTGAGAGACACTCCACAAACCCCTCTGGGCAACCTGTTCCAGTGCTTGGTCACCTGCACAGTACAGATTTTCTTCCTTATATTTAGATGGAAATTCCTATGCATCAGTTTCTGTCCACTGGGGCCTGTGGCCCCAGTCTATCTAGTGCCTCTGTCAAACAATTCTCAGTTAAGCAGAAGCAGAGGTTATGTCTTTTTCAGTGAAGACAGGCTGTAGCACTGAAGGAAATCTTGAAGCCTTTGAAGCTTTTCATTGCAAGATGAATTTACAGCCCCTTCTAATTTTATTTAACTCAACCAAGTCTAGGTTGAGTTAAAAAAAAAAATAGAAAGGGAAAAGAATATGTTTATAGTGTGTTTATTATCTCCTTATTCATACATAGAGTTATATATATATAATACATGCACATGATGGCTTATCTCCCTTATGACATTCATCTTCACCTGTGAGGAAAGAAATAATAAGTCACTGGTGACTATTGCACTTGACTTATCCCTCCAGATCAGAAAAGATAAATGCCAATAGAAAGATCAAGTCTTTTGTATTCTTTTCTAGGGGAGAAGGAATTTATCATAGGGATATTGGAATTTATCTTGATCAGATACAGATGATTTCATCACGGTAATGAGGGAATCCTTATTGCATGCAGACGTCTATGTTTTGAGCATAGTTTCATTTTTTATATAATGTTTACTGTATAAAACAGACTCTTAATTCAGTGCAAGTTGGAGCTCTCAATTTCTACTGAACTCCACTGGGGTGGAATTATTAGGTTAAAGGGGAAAAGGAACAGAAAAAAAGAATGAATGGGGAGGAAAGCAAATAGAAGAATTTATGTAAAACAAAATCAGTTGGTATACAACTAAGACATTTGTTGTTGTGCACATAAAATGCAGCATGTCATTTTAAATTGCACACTTCATAACTCCTGCTAATTTAACACCATTTTAATACAGCTTTTATGCATGGAGTTAATATCTATTGTAGATACAACTGCAACAGGACAGCTTTTCCAGGTACTGCATTTGAAAAAATATCAGCAAACTTTTCTTCAAAGTGGTATTTCATTGGTTCTTTTTTGTAACCTGTCTGTACTTCCTTCTCTATTTCCTTCTCATTTTCAGTAACAAAGGCATTTTCACCAAAAACATAGGTCCTGTTTCAAAATACATTGCTATGGCTTTGTTCAGTGCTCTGGGATCAGGAAGAACTGAATTATTTCAGTCCCTAGAAAATGTCCCGATGGTATTCTGTAAAAGGAATTTGTTCAGAGGGATCACAGAGGGTTCTTCAGAGGGCTGCATGGTGGAACCTGTTTTGGGAACAAGTCCCATACACTTCAATTGCCATGATAATATTTTTAGGCTGATACCTACAAAAATTACAATGAAACTTCATTGACAGCAGCCATGAGGTGGAGTAGGTTAATTAGAAGGACATCAAAATGCTTTTTTTGCTCAGTAAATCAGATAATACAGGACTACTAAAAGAAATACATTAAAAAATATGGTAATGTTGTGACTGTATGTACTGAATTACTCTGCACTTTTTAATATTGGCTAGGCTGTTTATAAGGAAATTTCAATCCATCAAAAAAAATCTCTAGGCTCATGTTGCAGACAATTCTGACTTTTGAAAAGTTCATATTATAGATTTTTGAAGTATCAGTATTGCCTAATGTTGCCATATAGAAAATCTTGCAGTAACATGCCTTGCTGTTTACATAATGATGCTATATCTCAGAAATCACAGCCCCACCTAGCCTCCTCACTTGTCTTTTTTATTTATGGAAAGTAAATGGACACAGAATAGCTCCAGAAAGCAAGGTTTCAAAGGATCGGGAACTTGGAAGCAATTTTAAAATTGATGTTTCATGGACTAAATAGGCAGAACTGTGACTACTTAAACTGGTATTTTAAAAAGGAAGGAGCACCTTTCATTTCAGGAATTCAGTTTAATAAATGTACTTATCAACATAGTTTAGAAAATATTTCTACCTTTGTCTTATACAAATACTTCTAATGTATTGTAACAATAAACAATAAGTACATCAGTTATTCTCTCTGTATATTCTAGATATCCTTTCTGTGTTTAAATATTTCATATAAATGTCAGAAATTTATTGTAGGGAATATGTGAATTCTTCTACATGTGTTATCTAAATAAGTACTTTGTGTATACTTTTAAGTTCATATTTGTGTTGAGACTAATATACTGCAACCTTGAGCACAGTGGGAGCTATGAGAATCAGGGGAGCCATCAACCAGGCTGATTAGACTGCCCACTGAGCACAAGTGATATCAAAACAAGCAAGCTCTGGCCAGCATTACAAGCAGAATGCAGCAGGAACTGCAGGCATGTTATACAAAGTGGGATGATGTTGGCACTTCTAAAATAGCAAGATGTTGCAAAAATGGACCAATCACCCCAAAATGTAGTCCTGAGTGATCAGTGGTTCTCATGGGAATGATGGGACACTGCTAGTGGAATTGAAAACTAAATCACAGCCTTCACTGTTCACACAGTTACGGATGTACATGTTTATATATACTCTGTCCACATATCTGTCAACATTACTATTCATGACTGCTGTGGCACCTTGGTATGATGGAGATATTTCAGTGAAAGAAAGCAACATGTTCTTTTTTCTTGGGAAAAAATCATATCTGCATGTAAACAGATTTGCTAAAACTGAAGGAGTACATTTTCAAAGCACAGCATACAATTTTAGTATCACGGACTGCTACAGATCTCTAATTTGAGCTCTGTATAACTTCTGACTGAATCTTAGAGGAAACGCATACATATTTTTCTTTTTGTAAATATAGATATATATACATACAGTGTTTTGCCTTGTGAAGCTCTTGCCAATGAAGGAAACGTTAAAAATGTCTTAATCTCACAGAGTGCTCTGAGTTGGAAAGGACCCACGAGAATCACTGAGCCCAATTTGAATGGCATCTACGAGGATCAGACCCTTGACCTTGGTGTTATTAGCACCATGCTCTAACCAACTTAGATGCCCTCAAAATGAGTGATCCACCAAAGCAGGAAGTACTCTAAATCTTTATTAAGAAGAAAAAGAATATTGCAGAATTTCTTCAGCTCTCAAGCTGAAGTGTCTTACCTCCCACCTGTAATCTGTGGAGAGTAGAAAAGATATTTAAAGCTGGCTTTAATTCCTGCTTTGGTGGATCACTCATTTTGAGGGCATCTTGTGCACCTAAGGCTGAGGTTCTTTGTAGTTGCAAAAGGTGTGAAGTGACTTTACAAGTGAGCCTTTCTACTAACAAGGGGCATGGCACTAAGCAACTGAATCACAGCAAATTCATAAATATGTGACTCCAAAAAAACCCTGTGTGCTTTGTTTTGTTTAGAAACATTTGGAGTTGCTTTGATAAATGACAGACAAGTCAGTTACTCTCTGGTTAGAAAAACTTCCTGTTTTCCCCATTCATTTCTCTTCCCCCACCCTGAAGCAGACATTAGTGTTTGATTACTAATTTCTCCTCAGTATGAAGCTACTTAAAATACCAACACTGTTTAGTATGCAGTTCAATGTCCATCTCCTTGTTGTGTCACTGAAGTAACATATTTAAGTTACCAGTTTACTTATTTTAGACAGATACCTTTTGTTATCTCAGTTTTACACATGAAGGTTTTTGAAAAGACAAAATTAAAAAAAAGAAAAAAAAAAAGGTATGTGGGAGAATTATCCAAACATTTTAAATATCCTGCCTTGAATAATACAATAAAAACTGTCCCTCAGTTGGCAGGGGACATTGGTTAGTGTTTACAATAATCAAATGCTTTTCACAACTTTCAAAAAAAAGTGCTTTAAGTTTTTTCTTATCCTTAATAGACAATTATTTTTGTCAACATACATGTGCAATGAGACAAACCTTTGACATGAAAACCAAATTTTAAAGAGGACATCACTCGCCACTTGAAATTTTGGCAGTTGGGACTATAGACTTTGTGAATATGGAAACGGTTACAACAATCAAACTGCTAACTCCCTCAGCTATCAGAACTGACCTTCATAGTGCCTTAGTGGTATATCCAGGTAGAAAGCGATACATTCTCAATGTAAACTTGTGTACTTGAAAACAGAATACCATCAATAAAGAGAATTTTGTAGACTGCATGGCAGATCTTTTAGACTCTCTCTGGCCTAAACCTGCTTCCAGCTATTGGCCGCTTCAATAAAGAGGATCAAAGTAAAACATATGGTTTACAATAATTTAATTCTACTTAATTATATTAAGTAGAATTATTAATATTTAATTAATAGCACAGGCCACTGTTTTTGTGAGTTCCTCATTAAAAGCATCAGATTCCTAAGCCTTCAGTCTTTAATCGGAATTGAAATGAAACATGGTCCACAGTAAATTATGGCACACCATGCTTTTGAAGTGTCTGTAAAACATACATGCAGACTACAAGATGTAGTTATGCTACTAGAGGCTCAGCAATCTTTGATAAGTTCTTCCCATTTCTCCATGTTACCATGATCCCATGGTGTTCCTCATGAGAAAACAGTTATTTTACTTCAGTTCAGCAGTGTTTGCGTACAGCCCTAACTGTTCCTTTTCATATTCTGAATGTAAAACTGTTCTGATGGATATATTTATGTTTTATGGAACCAAAATGTCAGTGGCCTTTGGTCCAAGTAATAAAATCAGCACTTACACAAAAACAAGCAGTACTATTAAGGTTTTAAACATATCATAAAGTATCATGAGTCACTCAGTACATCATCTTCAGGTACAAGATCTTTTGGTCTGTTCTTACCAGCATCCATCAAAGTTTATAGGCTCGCAAATTGCTTGGCCAGCACTCAGTAGTAATATTTTAGCCATATCTATACTGCAAATAAAATCCAGAGAGAAAATGCAAGGTGAACATCTGGTATTTGGTGTGATTTGCTTTCTTAATTTATCAAAAAAATTGATATATTTCCCTCTTTGTCAAAGTGCTCCCTCTTGGATGTAAGTGTCTCAGGTGCATCCATATCTTTAGTCAAGTCTATTCTGTTACGTCTCACTCTCACATGAAGATCATAACTGAATCTAGAAAAATGACATATTAGTTCTGCTTCTTTTGTTTCACAAGTTTTGTACATTTCAAATTTAGTAAGTATTTTTTTCAAACAGTGTACTTATACAGTATAGTGATTTATCTTGATGGCAAGAATCACAGAAAAAACCTATAAAAATGAATTTTCTACATTCCTTGACCAGTAGAGTCTCAAATCAGCCTTTTTACAGTAACAAGAAATTTAAGAAAACAAACAAACAAATAAAAAACCCAAAATCAACCCAAAACCACACCTTGTCCTTTATGGATACATACATGACTGAAAACTGGAATTTTATATTATAACCATTATAAAGATTCAGATTCTGAATCAAAGAAAACACACATGAGGTCAGGGGCAATGCATCAGAATAGATGTTACTACCATGGCTATGGTGTTACAAGGAGGGTTTGGAAGCATGTGAGAAACTGAAACTCAACCACTGTTGTGAACACAATTTAAACAGTATTTTATTACAAAAGGTGGCCAAGTAAGATGAAAACTCCAAGCAAGGGAGAGGGAGAGCAAAGGAGAGAGAGGGAGAAGCCCATGCCCTGTTCAAGGACCCTTCCAGGTGTTTCTTACACAGTTTGTCTTACCAACTTTAGAATGCCCAACCCTCCCAAGGCAGAGGCAGTATCCTCAGGGGCTGGCCCGCTGATGGGTGTCCCTGCCGAGACAATGTGGTCTGTTCATGATTAGCGAGCCCCTCCCCCCGAGGACAAGCCACCCACCTTTTATCATTTTGCCAAAGGGGGCATCCACCTCAGTGGGTGTGGCCATCACTCTCCAGGTAGAGGTCCCTGACCCCTCCCCCCTGTTATGTAAGCGGCCTTCCACTATGCATGTGCGGCAGCATTGGAATTTCCCTGCACCTGCACTGACCACTCCAGAGGGTCTCAATGAAACGGGTCTGGGGGCGTACTTCATCCCTGTCTTCCTCCTTTTCTCCTTCAAGTGCCCTTGGGCGCCCGCCAGCCAATCGTGTGAGCTGAATTAATTCTAATTTACATTGAATGTTTCCCTCAAGGACAAAGTTCTCCCTTTATCAGTGTGTTTTTCCCATAACTTGGCGAGGAAAACATAATTTTCCCCAGGTGGCTGGGCAAAACACAGACCAAAAATACCAGTATTTACACCAGCACGGATACATATGTTCCAGGTTCAAAGTTATTGGACCCTTTGGAAAGGAAAATTACTACTGTAATTAAGTGAATACTATCATGTCAAATGTACCACACTGGAAATCATCCCAAACTTCTAGGGTTTTTTGGAATTATTATTGTAATATTCTATGTTCTGTAATAATTTGCAATATAATTTTAATTTTGTTTTATTCATGAGAAGTATTTGTTGCTTCCTTTCTCACCAGCTCCCCTGCCACACCCAAAATGCGTATTTCTCTGTGGCTTAGTACGAATGTTAATAAAGAATCAGCACTATTAATAAAGAATCATCCCAGCATTGTCCGTAAGGATCATCCCAACACTGTCATATAACACATACACCATAAATTATTTGCGTCAGCAGAGAGAGCAATCCCCTTTAATAAACAGGTCTGAAATAAAATAGCCTTTAAATGTGCTTATAAATGTGATCAACATCAGAGCACAGGGTATTTCAAACTCTTCCTTTCAAGTCTCCAACCCAACATTGTCTCAGCTTGTAGGGATAACCAAATAGCTGAAGTGGTATTTGGAATATTAAGTTCTTAGGTAAGGCTCACAAGAATAGTTTTGTTCTTAAAGTTCAGTATATCTCAAATGTCTGTTTGCCTCAGATTTTAAAAGCAATAATTTCCTCTATTAAGACTGGTGTAAACAGACTTCTACATTGGTGTTGCCTGTGTTGTAATTAAATGATCCACTCTTGCACTTAAAATTATCTTATTGCTCAGCAGTCCATTGTTTTACCCTGCATTCCCAAACTAATTTTTCATTAGATATTTCAGTCTGATCAAACATTATCAATAGACATTGGTTTCCAGTCTAAGATGGAAAAGAGTAACAGTAGGAAAGAGTCTTAGCCATCTATAAGTGATGAAAACTCTGAGGCATGCAGGTATAAAAAGAGTAAGGCCATTGTGCAGTGAATGTAATCTAACCTCCCAAAATAATCATATATAAAAAATGTTATGGTCACATTGTGGTTTCCAGGGTTACTATATTGGGAATATCTATTTAAAACTAGAAGCAAGTAGATGAGTGAAAAGGTAGATGATTTTTTGATTCATCAAAAAGGTATTTTAAAAGAAAGGGAAGGGAAAATCAACTTTATTTGCTTAGAAATCTCTTTCAAGAAGTGTAATCTAAAACACAAAACCTTTGAAAAAATGTTTAGTACTTTTTAAATATGTTTCTTTTGTGCCCTATGGGTCAGCTTAAGTTAGATTGGTTCAGAATAGAGCTAAAGTGGCATAAAATTATGATTGCAGTTCTTATGCTCCTACTCAACTCAACCAGCAGGAAAAAAAAAAAAAGAGGCATATGTCTAGAAAGTGCTTAAGCACCTGCTTAACATTATATATATGATTCATTAAAAGGAATAGCAAATTTGAAGCTAAAAGGCACCATTAGTTCATCTAGTTTATATCCTGGCTAACTAATTATTTTGCTGGATAGTGACAATGACAATATGGTTGAAATTTTTAAAATCTCCCTAGAGCAACAAAAAATGCCTTTCTTATCTTGAGTGGACCATGGAGTTAAGCTTTCAAGAGTGTGATATATCCTGAGAAACTTTCTGTTAGTAACAGCTGAACTCATACAATTGCAAGCAAATTTATAAAGCTGCTAGTTTTCAAATGTTTCAGATTTTTATTTAGTTGAATATTATAAATAATTAGAATTTTAAACTGAATGGCTTGCTGACTAATGCACTGACATTCAATTTTGTATAGGTTTACAGAGAACATATACATCTAATACTTTGGCTCATCATGATAGTTTGTTTGCAATAAAAATATTGTGGCCTAGATAATATTTTAATAAAATGGAATTGGAGTAAAAACAGTTTATTTAGAACAATTAATACTTTAAATAGTGGTCTTAAACTTTTTAATAAATATATTTCAGCCTGGTTTGCTCTTGTTTAACAAAATGTAATATAAGTGAAATGATGAGCTACCAGACAGCTTAGCACTTTTTTTTTCCTGAAAAGAAAATATGCTTCATGAAAAGAACAGGCAACAAAAACAGTTATCCATTTCTTGGGGTATACAAAATGTAAAAAACAAATATTTTACTAGAGATCCCTATGTGCAAATGAGCCTATTTATAATGTATTTCATAAATGTTAATTTCCTTTGTAAGTCTCTCAGACTGATTAAGCACTGACTTTCAAGTGACTTATTGTATGCATAAGTTAATTACATTCACAAATATTTGCAAAATCCGAGGAAGAGGTTTTACCTGATATTATTAGTAAAGGCAACAGTCTAACCCATTGTTAACTTTACTTAGTAAAACTACATATATTGTTGCTTTGTTTTCTTTATATTTTACTGAGAGACAGTGGGGAATAAGATAAAACTTTACTACCAGTATATGGAGAAAATTACCTTTTAATAGGTAAATCTGGAAATATCACAAGAAACACTGCTGTGATTTTCGGTCTTTCTATCCATGTTTCAAATAAACTAATTATATCAGAGCAAATATAAACATGCACAAATTGTATGCTTTAGAAACAGTATTGACCCTTTGATGGAATCTCTATTTTAAAAATCACTAGCAGTTTTTATTGTTTTTTAAGTCTGTAAATATCAACTTTGCAACTCATATCCTTAGGAAGGTCCCCGACTGTAGAGATTACAAACACTTTTGCATTAGCTTTGAAAGGTCAGTGCATGTAGGTACCTTGTGTTAACAAAAGTGTCTGTCACTCAAACATTGCCCCCTCTTTTGAAAGCTATTCTCAGAGCAGGAAAAGTAGTGTCTTTTTTTTTTTTTTTTTTT
>VXBX01000100.1:1277971-1433271 GCA_013400415.1 Scytalopus superciliaris | reverse complement strand
TTTTTTTTTTTTTGATTGTTTGTTGTGGCTTTTCTTTGGTTTTAATCTTCTCTTTATCTTGCCCTCTGTTTGATTCATATTTTGGAAAACAAAAAAGTATTTGATTGTTGACTCAGTATTCAGTGATAACCACATTTAAATGTAGAGTTTACCACTCAGATTAATTTTATTCCTGTTCATACACACATAGCTTATTGATAAAGAGATAGCTAAGCCTAAACCATTCCCAGTACTACAAGACCAGACATTGACTGGGACATGAGGAGCGTGTGTGTGTGTTGATTCAAGCAGCAGGGGAGCTTGTGATTGATGATCGCTGGACTCTCCAGAAGCTATCGCTGCATTGGAATTGATAGTGAAGCATTTGTGAGATAAAGGGATAATCACCATAGCAAAAAAACCCAAGCAAACAAAAAGCAAATAAAGTGCAAATAGTCACAAATAACTTTAAACTTAATAAAGAAAAATCTCTTCAGCAAAAGGATTGTTTCTGGATTTCATCCTCTGGAAATGAAGTGGAGAGAAGGACTCTTTTTGCCAAAAAAGAGTATCTATTCTTTTGCTATTGGCTATTTCACAGTCAGGACACCTTCATGCCCTGTGCATATTCATTCTTAATTCTTGTTCTTGAATGGCTAAGGGCAATGTTTCAGAAAAGTTATAGCTGTAAGCAAGCAGAAAATAGTCACAAAATTATACACCAGTCCAAATAATTTTCAGAACTTGCCAGGTATGAAAGCCACAAAATACTTGCTCCCACTTCTCAATCTCTGCATTTCTCTCTATGTTCTCACAAAACAGTAGAGTTGGAACATTCTGGTTTCTCTGTGGTACCATCTGCAGTGGACCTCTCTTACGAAGGTGCTTGGAGAGATCTGAACAGCTACTGCCTAAACACTTTCCTTTTCTGAAAAAAAAATGGTCCTGGAGTACTTAATCTTAATTTTTACAGTCTCTGTGTAAGAAGATTTTCATGTGGAGTGGTAAGTTAGGAACCTATTCAGTTTCCATCCTTTTATTGATATCAGTCCAGAGAAAAAGAGAAAGAGCTGACAGCATGTCTTGAACGAATGGTTCAGTAGCTCTTTCATGTCTTTCATGCTGTCTCCTGCAGGTCTTTGAGTCCATTCTCATGACAGAGCAAAAGGAATAAAATCCCCAGAAATTGCAATAGAGAATCAGATGAGGAAAAGCAAGAAAACTCATGGATTGACATAGTAAGTAAAGGAAAGAAGAAAAAAAACAAAACAACAAACACATTAAAAGGTTATACAAAGGCAATCCCTTGCTACCTCCCACAAATAGAGTGATGCTCAGCCAGCCACTGTGCAATTGCTATCTCCCCAGAATGCCCCTCCACTCAGATTTTATAGCTGAGCATGACATTATATGGCATAAAGTATCCCTTTGGAGCATATTATCAGCATCACTTTAGTCACAAATCCAGAACACAGCACCTTAAAGGTTCCTCTGATGAAAATTAACTCCATCCAAACCAGACCTAATCCTACAGTTCAGAGCAAAAAGTTCAGAAAGCAGCTGGACAAGGTTGATAAAAAAGTGATTAAAGAGAAATAAAACTGCACATAACCTGATACATTTCATGTATGACTACTGACATTCCTTTAAAATCAAATCAAACTTTGCTTTACTGGAAACAAGCAAATGGTAGACTGCTCAAATTCATAAGACAACTAGATTTTTCCTTTTTAGACACAGTGTTTGTTATTGAACTAGTCATGATGTAATGATTAAACCTTAATTCTATGCATTGCTATCAAAACATATGCGTATTGTATATAAGCAGATATTTTTACTCAAGTTGATGAAGCATTTTAAAGAGGAGGGTTTTTTTTTTTCATGTGTACAAAATATGCTGATTTCTTGAATCAGAAGATTTCACATCAATGTGAAGATTTTTATGGCGTTATTTTAACATGGGAATTTTTGGCCTAGGATAGAAGTTGAGGCAGGAAGGCCTCAACGGATATAGAACCTCGATTTCCAGGATTTCCTAGGTTATCTAAGATCCTGGTGATCAGGGCTGTCTTGGGATAAGGTCTTCAATTCAGCAAAGGATGTGCATTTTAATCATGTCAGATGAATGTCCCATGCACTGGGTTTGATGAAGCAGGTGCTTTCACTATCCTCCTGCAGAATCACTGAAACAATTTTTCTTTCCAGATACGTGCAGGAACTGTAGCCAGTATTATGGCAGCCACCTGTTCTTTGTAAGACTTGAAATAAGACTTGAAGTTACAAAGTGTTGTTGATTTTTGGCATTAACTTTCAGAGGCAGTTGCTTCATCTGTCCTGTAGTGAAAGTTCATGGGGAATCCAGGGAGAATACAGGACTAGTTTTGGTAATGGTGTGATGCATCAGCTCAGATTTTTAGAATGACCTTGTTAGTGGTCTCTTGGCTACTGTGAGCTCAAGTTTTTCTTTGTCTGTCAGGCTGTTGGGCTTCTGAAATCCCCTCTCCCAAAATACTCCCCAAGGCTGCACACTGTCAGCTGCTCCACCCAGTGTTGTTCCCCTCTAGTCTCTGGACTTAACACATTGGTTACCTAGTCCATGCTGCAAAGGTGCCTCTTCTGAGAAACACTCCTGTCTCCCACACTGACTCTGCAGTTGCTGATGACATTGTTCTGTGAAACCCTCCCTTATGCAGAAAGAGTGAAAGCAACTTTTGTTTAAAGCTTTTAACAAACAAAATTTAAAAGCCTGGTAATTACTGTGGTTCTCAACTTTTCTTGTTCTACCCTATCACATTTTAGCTTTTTGGTTTTTGCACAGAAATTGATTTGTACAGTGGGGAAGTAGAAAACATGTAAAACATTTCTTTCACTGAAATTAAATTTGCTGTGGGATTTTTTTTCTTTCTAAAAAAGTTAATTTGAACAGAAAACATTTTTTTTTTTTAAATTAACAGCTCTAATTGTGATTTTGGAAACAAAACAAACAAATAAACCAAAATATATAGAAGCACACTTCTCAGATTATATGTGCTCACTTTGTTCTGTGATGACACTACACACATAAGCCTCAACCTCATCTTTTCCCCAAGCTACATGTTCTCATGGACTTCCTCAGGTCTTTCACTCTTACTCTCCACCTGTGCAGAAGTTGACACAGACTTCTCATACTCAGAACTAAGGGCTGTGCCTACAGAATTGAGTCAGCACAGCCTTCTTGGTGTTTTAATGCAGATTCCTACACTCACTAATAGCTTGGGTCAACAGATGAGTGCTGTGTTTCCATGCAGGGGCAATGATTGTACTATCCTGATACAAATGTCAAATATATTACCAAACTGTTAGTTCCTTGGTCATAGTGTTGAGGGAAATAAATAAGGCAGTGACCTAAGCTCTGGTTTATGAGTCAGGTCTTTATCAGGTAGTGGATGTTATCGTATGTGAGAAATAACAGCACAAGCAGAGAGATCCCAAAATCTGTCGGTGTGGTTGCATTTACCACATGGTATATTAAAATATAATGAAAATATATTATGTTACTAGATATAAAGTAATGTCAAATAGAGGAAAATGCAAGCAGGCTCATGACTGAATAAATCAGGGAGAATACGCAAGGCAATAAATTTCAGTCAGTTTCCTTGCTATGTGGGCAAAAGGGGATTAAACAAGGCAGTGGTTTAAATTTATAGTAGCTCTTATTTATGAGTCAGGCCTCAATCATGTATCAGAGACACCAAGCCTATAATAATGGCACAAGCAAAACAGAACTGACTCTCGGAGGGCAGATGCCTTCAGGACAAGGAAGTGTGCTACATTGTAGAAATTGAAAATGAATGCAGAGAAGGAGGAGATCTGAACAAAACCCTCACCATATTTCCCTGTTATGGAGGGCAATAATGCCACGATTTTAGTCTTCTGTTGCCTGGCTTCCTTACCTCCACCTTTGTGAGTTCCTCCCTCTTCCCTATTGCCACATTTTTTATTTTCTTCATATAGTGTGAATCAGGAAAATTGCAGAAGGGCTTTCTGCCGAGTCCAGAGTGTACAGGGAGCTGGAGTTGCTCCTTTGTCAGCTGTCTCACCAGAACATCTCACTTTCTCCCCATCTTCTACATACATGTGACAATCTTATATAATTGAGCAAAGTATCTGAAAAAAAAACCGCCTGTCATTTGCTTGTATAAAAAAGGGATGCACATGTAAAGCCACAATGTCTCACAAAAAAGGTGGGATGATAGTAGCTACCAAATTAAACATGAGCTTGCTTTGTGATCCGAGATGAAAAATCCACTACAATTTTTGGCGGTGTATGCAGAGTCATCGTATCAGATTGGCAACACACGTCTCTCTGCGAGCCACCGAGTGAGCTCCAGCCACTTCGGTACAAGGGAGATGTCAAAACAAACTGGTGGGAATTTGAAGCGGAACACTCCTTTCCCCTCTCCTCCCTTCACGCCTACCCGCCTCCGAACATCTGACGAGGCTGGAAGAACTGCTACATCCGGAGCCTTTTAAATATAGAACTTGTGAATGGTTTGTACTGATTCATATATGCATCACTGACACGGTGCTGGCAGCAGCATAGAGATGAGTGCAGCATAAAATCTATGTGAAAGAGAAGACGATATAACTTTTTGTTTATGTCAGTCAGACTTTGGTTCATTTGATACCGGTTGGTTAAACCGATTTTACATGTGGGACGTGTAGCTGTGCTATATTAGGAGTGTTTTGGCCAAAGAGTTATTGTCAAAGGAACAAACAGTCTGTGAAGAGTGACATGTACTCCTGGTGTGCACCAGTCTGGCAGGATTTTTTTCATTAACGGTTCCTGGAGTGCGGGCTAAAAAGTCCAGTTGGAGAAGAGGGTAGTCTCAGAGTAGCTCATAATCTGATGGTCCTGCTGACTTGGGATGTAAGAGAGGCCAAATCAAATCCCCCATCTCACGGTTCATAATGGGGGTTTGTATTCAATCTTCCACAAGGTAGGTCAGTGCTCTGATCAGCATTTTATGTTCTGTTGGAGATCTAGTCTACAAAAATAAACACAAGATGGAGGCTCTAGACAGCCTTTGATTATTTACTGGGATATAGAAGATCCAAGTTTGAATTCTTGGGACAATAAATGTTAATTTGTGGTAAGGTTTGTAGTTTTCCTTGAAAGACAGCATCTCTAAATAGCAAAGAACAGTGGCTGAGGCACATGTGAGAGAAAGAGAGAGCTAGGCAGAAGAAATTAAGTGAGGTGGTCTTGTTTTCCCTACAACAGGCATAGGAGCTCAGGATACTCAGTGACATTTTTCATCTTCATCTTCCTTCTTACTAAAGCTTCAAAAGGTCTTAATTTTCATCCTAAATGGAAATGAAACTTTACAAAATCTCAGTATTCTTGCACAAGGGACAATAACTATGGGAACCTACTACCAGCCTGGTTGATTTAACAAATATTTCATAAAGAAAAGGAATAGCAAGGAACAAAAAAACATGTAATTACAATAAATGTCTGTATATACTACGTGGATTACTGAGGCAATGCAATCTCTTTGCAATTAAGCTGTGCAGGTTGGACAGACGGGTGAGAGGCAAAGCTAAGAGGACTTAATTGATGGAGGATGGGCAGAAAGACTCCAAATAATTTGTTCTTAATTCCTTTTGTTTTGTGCAAGAGTCTGCATCTCTAGCAATGTATAAGCATTCTAACGTAATTCCTCCAACTGAAATACTTTTTTGAGGATAATCTCAGAGGAAAGCACGGTTTAAATTGAAAGGAGAAAGAAGTAAATATTTTACATTCTGCAGCATTCCACAGAGATAGAAATGCATCATGGCCAGGTTTTTCTCAGATTATGTGTTATTTTCTAGTGCTGTTATGTGTTTTACAAGACACAATATTGATTTAATACAGTAGTTGGTTCTTTTGTTGTGCCTTCCAGGCACTATTCATTAAAAAAAACACCCCAACCCCACAACAAAACTGTCATATTTAGGGGGGAAAAGAAAAATTAAATATATATATATATGCATATGTGTACTGTACTGACCTGTTTGTGGCATTAGAGACTTTTACTCTACTAGTACAAGTGAGGTGCAAACTGAGAAGAATATTTCTCAGAAATTCCTCTCTCAAATCTGTTCTGTTTATAGCTGTTCAGTTATTTGTTTGGGATTTACTAGTAAGTACTGAGAACTTGATAGAAGAAATTACTTATGTTTGTGGAAATTATGCTTCTCTGGATACTTATCATGTGATCTGTTCACTCCTAATGGTTTGGGGATCATGTTTTTTGTGATTATGCCTCATCTGTCATGAATCTTCTGAAATCAAATTTTTCTTTTTTTTATCTTTGAGGCAACATTATTGCCTGCAAGTAAGAGGGGACAGGGGGGAGTGTGCCCTTCTGAACTAGTATCTCCTTCACAACCTTCTTGAATAGTTCAAAGCTTAAAGGAGCAAAAGTAAATATATCTTTCTTACTCTTTAACTGTATTTATTTTACATTGTCTGCTACCCTGCCTTTAGCACTGCTAGTGTTCCCAGAGCTCACGAACCTATTTACTTTCCATTCACTGAAGAAGGCTTTGTTCCTGCCTATCACAGTGGGAAAAAGTGTTCACAGCTTTTTGGGTCTTATTGTAGCAGGTGCAGGTAGACAAGAAATATTAACAGGCTCAGGAGATCTAGGTCTGAGGGTGGAAGAAGGTGATTCCTGAGGTAATTTTAACTTTCAGGATCAAACACTTGGATAAGACTTTGACAGAATCTGTTGAGGCAGCTGAGACATGTTGGAAAAGTTGTGATTAGGAGATGAGCCTCAACTACCATTCTGCAATTTGCAGACTGATTATGGCTATTTCTCAGGGCTGTTCTTTTTTTGGTGGTGGTGGTTAGTTAGGGGTTTTTTTTGAGACTGGAAAAGGAATAAGTGTGTTTACAGAGAGGAAAACTAGAGGAAAAAGAAAACTTGAGGTTAAGTTTGTGAGATACTCATTGCAACCTCTTGGGCAGTTTAAAATACATTAATTTTACTGTGTTTAGCCTTAAAAATTCAATGAAGATACTAGAATGAACTTCTGAAGAGACCACAGAAACCCAGGAGCAGTCTTTCCTGAGGAAAAGGGGATAACTAAGGAGACGTTCTGAAGTCTGTGGGCAATCTTTGTGAGCTCCATCTGTCACAAATGTTGCATGTCTGATATCATCCTCTGTCACATTTTATTTCATTTGTTTACAAACTGAATTATTTTTTTCCCCTCAAAAATATGTCCAGGGAATATCCTTCCAAGTGTTCTATCAAACTGTTGACCTTGAAAATGGAATAACTTGCAAATGAATAGAGAAGAAACTAAGACAATAAACACATTTTAAAAAATATTTTTACTTTTTCTCTCTTCTTGCTCATTCAAACCAGATATCAATAATGTGACTGAGCAAGAGAAATGGTCTGTTTCTACATTTGCAAAAACAGAGTTGACCAATGCAATGAGTTTTATAAGTTTCTTCTTAGTGAAAAAAAAAATGTACCTAATGAAAAAAACAAAAGTATTTACCACATATTTTGTTGGCTAATTGGAGACAGGCAGTTATCTTGAGAAAGAGGCTTTTCTTCTCTGTTTCTGCATAGTACTGTCTCACAGAGACAGCAGCAATTAGTAGCTAAAGCATTGACATTACTTCAATACATATGAAAAATAATCCTTCCCTCCCTGATGTAAAGACCACACATTCATCAAGCATTATCAAAAACACATTTTGGCCAACTTATGCAGGAAAGTCTTCTTGCCTTCCTTCCCCATTTGAGAAATTATAGCAGCAACCACATGTGATTTACAAATGAAATGAGCACCTCCATCTTTCATGTGAGTTTCATACCTTCTAGGTTTATTTGACAGTTCAAATGTCTTGGGCTAGCCCACCCCCAAATCTGCAGATACTTTAGGTACAACTGCAATTCTCCACAGCAGCACGAGGGCGACATCAGCCAAAAGCACTTCCCTCTTCTGTGACTGCTGCCATGATGGGCTAATCTAGCAGCTAGGCAACAGGAAGAAGAGGAGCCTGGGACCAGGGAAATTTTAGCCAAGGAAGGCTGCCTGGTTTTGTGAGGGAAGTCTACACATCTACATATACAGAGCAGATTCCCTGCTTGATAACATGGTGGAGTAAATCTTGGTTGCAAGTGTTATTTGAACAGGGTCAAGGTTTGCTGAATGTAGTATATCCACAATTAAAATTAACTCAGTTGTCTTCCCCAAGTATAGCACATTCTCTTTTTGCTATACACATTTTGACAGTCCATACTCAGTGTTAACTAATTTTATGCAAAGCAGTAAATTTGGAGAAATATATTCCATTGCACAAAGTCTCTAACTTATGTTGAATTCAAAAGACAATTCTGTGGTTGTTGCAAGATAATCTCAGCCAATGAAACTTTTTGCCCTGCTTATATTGATCTTTTTTCCTTTCAGAGGATGAAGGCAGTTTTCAAAAAAATTGCTTTCTTTTCTGCACACTTTCTGTATTAGCCAGTGAAGAACTATGCAGAAGCTGGTCTAAATTTGCTTTGTTTATGTGCAGCTTGTACATATTTATGTGTGCTTCGTGTATTTTTTCATTTAAATTTCTCTCTTTTCCCCTTACTAACTCCTTTTATCATAGTGTGTCCTAAGTGAAAGACAAATGCAATTAATCATCAACCAGCTTGTATTTCTATGGCATCTGTCTCCCTGATATCTAAGCATTATTTAAGTTTATGTTGAATTTTTTGTTTAAATTTGCCCATCCTTGCTAGAAAGAAGCATAAGGCGATTTCAAGAGCAATTTACAAGGAGCTTTTTTCCTCCTCTGTGTGAGAGCAGCAATTCTTCTGATTCACAGGTTGACAGGAGCACATCACTCTGGTGCTCAGATCAGTGCACGAGCTGCCCATCGAATAGCAGATCAAGTTTAAAGTCCTAAGGGCAAATTCTGCTGTCAGTTACACAGGTGAACATGTAACTATAAGAGCAGAATTTGGCCCCTAGTCTTGATCTTCAAATCTCTCAGTGGGAAACTTGATTACTGTGTTTAGGACAAAGTGTACGAATGCTTTGTAAAGAGCTTGATACACACATACTGTGAGACACAAGTCTCTTTTTCTGGTTACCTTTTCATAGCACTTGTGAAGTTCTTGAATTACAGCAGCTTTTAGGCAGCATGTTTTACTATTGCATTCATTTAAAGAAGAATCATTTTCCTTTAGTCCTGGTATTCAGGACAGTAAATGTTGCATTGATAAAAGCTTCACTGCCATATTTTCATGAAAGCATTAGCTAGGAAAACAGAAGTTGAATAAACATCCAGCATCTATGATAACGTGCAGTTAATTTTTTCCCTCCCTCTTCCTACTTCTTTCACCAGACCTACCGAACAGTGTTCTGGGTTTCTTTGGTACTTGAAACACTCTGGACTTCAGTACCCCTTCATAATGTGTTCCTGTAGGTGGTTCTGATGAAAGCTGGATAAAACAAAAAATCTGGGCACTGTGTTTTATGTAATTTAAAATTTCCCTAAATGCCTCATTCTTTGGGGGTTAGTTTAGCATTATCTAAGTGCTTGAGTGATCATTAAGTGCTTCCTCCCACGACATGACTTCACCCATAGGAGCTGATTTCTGACCTACCAAGTGAGCCAGAAGACAACCCACAAGAGCCTACTGCAGTTTCAGTGTTGCTCTACTGTAGTGATTTTTTCCCCCCCCCCAGCATTGTGAAAGACAGGCTTTTCTTCATGTTTTTTTTTCCCAAGGGCTTAATGAAAATAAGCTAACATTTTCTGGACTCAGTGTCTCACACTGCAGTCTTTAGGAAGTGGGGGCGCTCAGGTTTTTCAGAGATGGTTTCCTTGCTGAGTGAAGACTGACACTAGATCCAGGTTCTTCCACAGACTACCTCAAAGCTCCACGGACACCTTTGTTTCCCCGCCCCAGCTCTTCACAGCTCTGGTCAAACGCTAGATCAGAGCAATGTCCACCAGATGGCAGCATGCCATATCGAAAATCAGTCACTTAAATCAATATTTAGGCTTTTTTTTTTTTTTTTTTTTTTTTTTTTTTTTTCAAAATGCACCATTAAATTTCATAAAAACTCATGACCAGAAATTCAGGCTCTGCACTTCAGACACATCAGGTGCTGAGAGTCCCCAGAGGAACCAGTGGGTTGGAGCATGGCACCTTATCATGATGCCAACACTTCACAGCCCCCTTTTGGGATTGCAGAGGGAAAGAAAGATACAAGGGGCAAACTGTCCCTCCTCAAGGTCTTTGACTCCCTGCTTTTTGAGGTTACTACTTGGCACGTGCTTGGACATCACATGAGGGGCCACAGGGTGTAAGTGCTTGATGGACCAGAAATACCCCCAAGTGCTCCCTCTCAGGGCTTTTCCCATCACTTGGTGACCTGAGCAGCAAGATGGCCCAGCAGCACCTTGCTGCAGCTGGCCTGGAGGAGCTGCCAAGACGCTGCTGCCAGATGCCTGCAGGAAGGAAAGGTTCAAACTCTTCTGCTGCAGATAGGAGCCAGGCAGAGCTGGCCAGTCCAGCAGAGAGTTTCAGAGCAGATAAGATAGAACAGGTAGGAGGAGACTCTTTGCATTCAGATATACATATATGTGTGTGCAGGACAGGGAAATCCACTGTCTGTTAAAATTTGTCCTTAACAATGTTAAGAAAATTACCACAGTGATACTGCAGGCTTCAACATAGCAATGATGTTTGCAATACCACCAGATCACAGATATGTAAAACCATGAAAGTGGTCATTTTCATCATGAACATTGATTCATAGTTGCATAACTAATCATGACAACTTTATTAATTGCTTATTACCAAGGGTTTTCTCTTTTATTAGAGAACAAGTGACTTCCTTTCCTTGTAGTGGTGTATATTTCTCTGTGTGATAGAGATTAATGTGTGAAGCTTTGCAGGAAACTGCCTCATTGATTTTGTTGCCTTTGTATTTGTCTTCCTTAGGTGACTTCCAGTAACATAGATAGAGGGGATGCAAAGAATTTCACTGGGACATCAAATACTCTGCTTACGGCAACTTGGCTTTTGGGCTTTATTTGGAAACCCTATAGGCAATATGTCCATTTTTCTCTGTTGTAATTTTCTCTTCAGATTTATTGACTTATTAGAAAATGCATTGATAATTCAGATCTAACAGTATGCAATGGCAAGTTATTTCAACCTGTATTGGTTTTGCATAATGTGTAATTACCATAATGTACCCCAGAACACTTCCTACAGACCTTTGCAAAGCATAGTTTGTATGCATACATGTAATTGAATGTACTTTTGCATGAGGCTTCACATATTTTGCTGTCATATATCTCTGTGTGTATGTACGCATTTTACCAGCATTTTATACATACTCTGGAAAACGGAAAATTTCTGTTTTTAGTTTTTAACCTTATGACTCACTGTGTGTTGAATGAACAATTATTATAGGACCATTTCACCCTACACATTAGTGACATATATATTGCATTCACTGAACCTAAGAAGAAACTTGACTTTTAATCCAAAAACCTTCAATAAGGAAAAGTCTTATATCGGTACTTTCAAGAGCCTATAGCTTGAGGATAGTGTACATAAAAGAATGCAAGAGAGCTGATGGGGTACTTTTAAAAAATGTCCTGACAGAGTCAAGGTGATGGCCATTTTTAGCTGCCCTGCTATCCATCACCTCTTTCAGCCAGGCATACTCCATCATATGCAACAGCCTCATGAATTTATGCATCAAGCTGTGCAGCCAGTCGTGCCGAGGGCTCTGGTGACAAGTGAAATTGCTGTGCGCCTCATTTAGCTGTTTATTGCGCCTGAGTACGTGTTGCAGCTGTCATCTTACGATGGGATGATAGTGCTCGTTAATAGACAAGACAGGCAAATAATGATGGAGACTATAGCAAGAGATGCTCATCTGCCAATAGGCTCTCAGCAATATCACAAACATTCACAAAGTTTTCAATCAAAAACAACACTGCAAGAAAATACTGAGGCCAGCATCTGGTTTTTTATGTGACTAGCAATACAGATTAAACTTCTGAGAAACTGCAGCCCAGTCTATCAGGTAACTTAATTTCTGGACATTTTACCTTTTTTCCTGTCTTTTTTAAAACCTTTTGAAAGGAATGATAAGTACATGGTAAAATAACCCAGTGTATTCTTTCCACCTTTTAGCTACCGCTTTGCCTGCTGTAACTAGAGTTGTTCCTCCTTTTTCAAGCAGTGTGGCTGTAGTGCACCAGGAACTTACCAACATCATTTCAAGGTTCAGGCAAAAGTTTTGTTTAATAAATTCCAGTTGTCTAATTATGCTATTGACCATTAGCCTGCTTGTATAGCTCCCCTGGACAAAAAAAAAAAGTTACAAAAAGAAAAAAATAAATGCTAAAACAAAACCAACAATAAAAATTCCACAGTAAATAAAACAATCTCTATTTTAGTGGTGTGCACAGAATAATTTCAGTAGAAAAAATACCACCTGTGAAGCCCACATTTCTTTCTGTGAAAAGCAGATATGATGAATGCAAATTCACCTTTATAAAATTCTCTCAATAAAGATGGTGTCATAGTCTTCTTTTCCCCTCTATGTTAAAATTAGTGTTGTACTGAAATTTGCAACCTTTTCTGGTGTTTGCAAAAGTAATAACTTTATAGACTGCAATATGAGGTAAATCAATTTTTCTTCATTATTAAATCCTTCAATGAGAATCAGAAGTAAAGGGTTAGTACATTTGAGTAATTAGAGGAATTATTTGCACATGTTAGATGAAGAAACTTCATGTAAATTCTCCTGGAATTTTCTGAGGAAGGTACTTTTAAGTATTTTTTATGTGTACTTGCTAGAGACTTCACTGAATATTAAGTCAAAACTACCACTTAAAATAATACAACATTAAAGAATATAGAAGTGTGTCATACTTGCACAAAACCACACAAGATGTGTAATAAAATGCATTGTGTAATAGGCAATAACACTAAAAAGGACTTTTGCAGGAATACAATCCTACAGGAAAAAAAAATCAAAGTGAATATAGTTATTCATGTAATAAGTATTTCCCACATGTTACTGACATGTTTTCCCAGATTATGACTGCATAATAAAAATTTTGAAAAGGAAAAAAAAACCTGGAAAAGCAGCCACAGTTTGTGATGTAATTTATGAGTCCATTCAGCTGCTATCACTGTAATATTGAGTAAGCAAAAATGAATCCATGGGAGGTTTATGACACCTTGAAACCATATATGTCACAGGATGATCTAAAACTGCTTTGCAAAGGGATAAACATTATCCTCATTTTACAGATGAAGATAGTGATGAAAGAAAAATTTTCTTTCCCAAATCAATAGCAAATAAAATATATGTGCTATATAACTTCCTCTCGCAAATCTCTTGTGCAAGGACTATATAGCCAACCCAGGACCAGTAAGCTTAGGGTACGGTTGAGAGAATTAGCCATCTGACATCCCAAAAACAGCTGCACAGTCTATGAGTTTTGCCTGGAGTCTCTCTGTAGTGACCAAATGAAAGAAACCAAAGCAGAAGACCTGCACATCCTGCTCTGATAGGTGTGCAAATGAAGAGACCCTCTTGCAGTATCGATTGCTCTTCTGTGGCTCCTGAAAAGTATTTCAATTTTAGAGAAACATGATTTTTTTGAAATTGAAAGTGAAATCAGATAACCCTACCTGTATAGTCTAACCAAGATATCTCTAATTATATTTTACTAAGGAAAATCTGAGGTGTAGGGGGAGGATGTGACCTGATAGAGATCACACAAAAAGTTTGAGTGAGATCTGGGTGTTTTCTGCTTTCATTTCTATGAATAAACTCTGTAGCATCTTTGAGAGTCTGGTCTCTCACTGTGAGATAAATGCGTCTTTTTTTTTTTCCTTCACGAGAGAACATTAAATATCAAAAAAACTTAACAGTGACTGTACGCTAACCAATCAGCTTATTTAGGTGGGGTTTTTTTATGAAACTAAGTTATTGCAGGAGGAAAACTGGCATGCAATCTTGTGGCTTTGATGCCTCTGTGTATATGGGTTGAGTTAAGGTTGAGCAGACGGTCTGTGTGTCAGAAAATTTGTCATTTGAATGCTTCACTTAGAATCATGGAATCTGCTGAGTTGGAAGGGACTCATCAGGATCATTGAGTCCTTCAGGTCTTTATTTTTACACATAGTACGTCTGTGACTGTATGTTTTGTATATGTAAATAAATATACATAGAAATATACATATAGATAAATATAAACATGTGTGTATTTCCACATATGAGTTTCTGTGTCTATTTGTTATGATAGGAGACTGACTTTGAGGCAGCATTTAAATGAGGGAGTCAACAAAGAAACAGATTTTGTAACCAAATGAGAACATGTTTTTGTGACATGTATTTCCTGTCTGCAAAATGTATTTTCTCTGGTTAAAGAGGTGTCAGTATTTCTTCAAGGAAGATATTTTTTGCTGAAAAAGTGTTTGTCTGCTTTTCCAAAGCAAAAATGCAGTGGGAAATTTTGGTTTAAAGAGAAAAGGACCATTATCCCAACAGACGTGGAAAAAGGAATGTCACTGCATTTTTTCCTCTTTTCCCTGTGTTTTCTCTTTTCCTGGTTCATTTTCACATTCCTCTCTTTATAGTTGTGTCTTCAATCTTGTTTTAAACTAGGTTGAAGATAGAAAAGATATAAAAAGCTGTAAGAGCTCGTGAAAGACAAGGAGTTATAGAAAGTCAGGATGGAAGGAAGGAAGGAAACAAAAATAAAAAAGGGAAATCAATTTCCCCCCACACACATTTTTGTAAATTCTTTTATACTTTCAGTATAGATCCTTGTTGAAAATTTTCCAAACTTCTGCCTTATTTTGCATGCTTGTATGCAGTTGAGCCAATGACAGGTGACTACTGGCACGTAATTCTATGCATCCCTTGTACTGTCCCTAAAAGGTAACTACACTTATTATCTCTTCTATTAATTCACTGATTTTGTGTTGATACTAATTCCAAATAATTCTGCAATTTTTGCTGATAAAAGCAAAGGAAGAACCAATTGCAATTAATATATCACTGCTATCTGTAATTACATATAGAAGCAGTGTATGTGCACACATGCACATACATAGTAGTCTGTTCTGATTTATGAGATGACACTGCAGTACAATATGGCAAATCCATGTTCAGTTTGTTTGTTTCTCCTAATTTGTGCTGAAATTATTATGAGGCCAAATATAGTCTACCCACCACAGTGGTACTGCATTAAAAATAATCTTTCATTTGTTTTTGTCATTTACAGAGCTAATGGTCAGCAAATTTGTACATCCTGTCTTTTTTTTCTTAATGAAATGGAAAAGGAATGTGTGCTACATAAAAAAGAAGTTTTATTAATGTTTCATAAAATGGTTGCTACAATCAAAGGAACTGCTATGAAAATTAAATTACTGGGCTGACTCTGAAAATCAGCATAATATGCTCTGTTTAATTCAGTCATGCTAAGATGTTAGATTCTCCTTCATTCTCTCAGCTTTCTCTCTCCTTCACCTGGGGGCATCTGCTGATGAGTCTCTTCTAGAGGTTGTTTAATGACTATTTTACAGCAACTGTCAGCTTTCTAAAGCCCAGTGGCACTGGGCGTCACTGTATTACCAGCCTTTTTACACAATTTGCCTGACTGTAAATCTGAGCTTTAAAAGTACAAGAAAAGCTCTTATTTGATTTAATGACTGGCTGACGGGGGTCGATTAATCTTTTTATGCTTAGATGTTTTACTCATAAAGGTCATCTCCTGTTTGTTTACTCTTTGCTTCTCCTCTCATGGCCAATGAGAATGAGGCAAGGAATTTTAAGTATCATGCAGTTGGAGCTGAGTGGCTTGGAGGATAATGCTGTTCATGGACAGGATTGTTATTGTATGTAATTGATATCACAGGAAGTCCCAAAGGCACTGTTCAGAATCAGGGCCCCATTGTTCTAATCACTGTATAAATTCCCATGGATACACAGTGCGATCTCTGGGATATGGATGATCTAATTTATGAGAAGGCGCAATGAGCGTGCTGTAATAATACAAAGAGCAAGGAGGCAAGGACACATGGAGGGACACTCACTGAATCTATATAGTTTTTAAGATAACATTATTTAGATAAAGTTTTAAATAGATTCTCCTTTAACCACCAAGAATAATTAATCAGGAAATAAAATTCCATGATTGCACCATAAGTAGCATTTCCAGAAGCACCGAATTTCTATTTTCAAAAGTGACTTAGGTACTTGGGAGTATAGATTTCATCTACATTCATTGATAGTCAAGTACATTTTCAAAAAGTTACACATGGAACAGAAAAGCAGATCTTGTCTTTAAAATCAGTTATGTTTCTTTGTCTCATTGAAAATCAGAGGGATTTAAGGCTACAATTTTTCAAAAACCTATAAATAAGGTAGCCTGGCATCTTCAAAGCAAAATTATAAAGAGCTATATATAGTCCCACAGCTAAGAAGACAATGATTACTGGGACAAACTGGCAGAAAAGGTACCTCTTCATATGCGACTCTCTCTTCTTATCAATAGTCCTATTTCATCAATGACACCACAATTTCTTTGATCTAAGAAGCTTGGTGGTATTGTCTTTCATTTCACTTTTGAAAGGGTGCGAGATCCTTCCTGACACTTCAGTGCATTCCATGAGAACGGCACATAAATGACTAGTTCCTCCTTTAACTTTGTATCCTATCAAATCTACTGGGTGGATTGCAAACCTTTCGATCTCTATATAGTATTAAACCCATTCTTGACACTTAACTCATAGCCTTGCTGATGTGTACTCTGCAAGTGTGAAAAAGTAGAATTGGCTGATCCTTCTATAGGAACTGAACTTTCATGCAATCAATAACAGAGGTGAATTATAAGCTAGTTTTTATACCCTTGCTACTTAGAAGGTTTATATAATGATTTGTCATTCTATTTAGAACATCACAGGCTACCTTGATGCCAGCACTGTGTAAGTCCTCAAAGCAGGGCTCTTCCCCTGTTCTCTTTGGTTAGTTGTGTCATTGTGTCAATTTGGATATAATATGATACAGTGCAGACAGGTATTACTCTTTGAAATATCATATTTTTTTAGACAATATGTTTCATGAAAGCTTGTTTGATTCCATAATTTTTTTCAAACTTGGTGGAGAGAGATAATTATGAGTGTTAAGGAGAACACAGACTGCAGCTTTCTCTGGAGATTCTTGTGATTCATCACTTTCCTGTGTCTTTCTCCTGCCTCAGCCTCCTCTACTCTTTTAACTTTTTTGCCAGTCTTTCCGCCTTTTCTTTAGTTTAACTTGATTTCTAATAAAATTGAAGTACTTCCCATTAGGAAACCAAACTGGGCGTAAAGGACAAGTGTCAGTGTAGTGAAAAAATGACCAGGGAAATCTGGTAGTCTCTGGCACCATATGAGGGCATGTGGGGCTTGATGGCCCTCTTGGAAATGAGGCAAAGAACACGAGTGCTTAACATGCATCAGCAGTGTGAGAAGACTAAATACAGAAACAGATAGAACTACCAGGGAGCTGAAAAACACAGAAATAAATTTGCTTCAATTCCAAGTGAAAAATGGCTGTTCCAACTTGTGGAAAATGTCGTTGCTTCAGCATTTCATTTCTACTTTGGTTGAGAAGGAGAAAGGATACCTGTAAATATCTGTCTCAGCCAAAATACTTGTCATCTGTTTAAAAGCATAGTCTGAAAACATGTAGTTTCTGTTCACTGCTAAGACTGAGCAAGAGCTGGGATGTGACACTGGCTGTTTAATGTTGCTGCATCTCCAAACTATCTAAATCATGTGTGTTTATCTCCATCATTACACTCTGTTACTTCACATCTGTGTAAAAAGAAACATGTAACAAATTATAATAAACTCATGCTTCAGACAATAGGCATTACATTTTATGTGTCCTATGGTAAGAAGCAATTTCTGTCTTTATCTTTCTCTGGTTTTAATCAGGAGTTTTATTCTAGACTTGAGAGCCTTTCCCAGTCAAAGTTCTGTTGAACTTGATAAGCTCAAATAATCATTTAGCTCAATGCATCAGCATTTTTCAGTGAAAAAATCATCATCAGTAAAATCCTGTTCAGCCTCAGCACCCTTGTCTCTCTCTCATTTGTGCTGATATGATTCTATATCAGAAAGGGCAAATCATTGAACTAATTTAAGATTTGCAAGATTAATTTGGATGCAAACAATTCTTGGCCAATAAATTTAAAAACCTCTGTTTATAATGGGTGAATTATTCTTGTAATGGTAAGGGAAGCTGGTGGAACACTTTGGATTTGGAAAAAATCCCTGGAGTTTCTCACCTGTCAGAAGTCTCTAAACTTCTATCCAGTTTATACTAGTACTCAACACATTTGTTCTTGAGCTAAAATCTTTTTCTCTATAAATTTTCCTATGTCTTTTATCTTCTTTTTTTTTTTTTCAGAGTCTTCAACAAAAAAGTAAAGAAACCTTTTCTTCCTCCTCATCATAACCCTCAAATTTCGGTCAGTTTTATCTTCCTTCCCTTTCAGTGCTGCTTTTTTAATGGACACTTTTTAAGGCCAGTGAATATTTCAGGATACCTGACTTTTAAATTCATATAAGGAGAGAAAGCAAATAGTGCTAAACTCAATTTTCCATTGACTTCATTCCTTCTGTTGTGCAACTGTTGGATGGTCAGTTAGTGCATCAGTCAGTAAAATTTCCTTAATAGGTGTCTAGTGGATATATTGGGAGGCTGCACAAGATTGTCAGCACCTGTGAGGAAAAAAATGCACTTTCTGTATGGTAAACAGTGAGATTAAAGACGAAAACCCATGGAGTATGTGGTCTGTTAAGGTCTGTATTCAGAAGCCAGCGCTGCCTGTCTGCAAGAGCAAATATGGGGGGTTTTGTTTATAATGTGAGGTAATGAAAAGGTTAGTTTTTTTTTTAAAATCTGTGTCTGCATCATTATAGTTACCCTGGAATTAAAGAAACAATCACAGCCAGGATGTGGGAATGTAGGAGGCAAGTCTGGCTGATCTGCTACACAAAGTACAAACCAGAAGAGTGGAGGTTGGAAGACAAAAAGGTGATCAGGAATAGTCAGCATGGACTCACTAACGATAAATCGTGCTTGACCAGCCTGGATGGATCAGGGGAGAGCAGTGGATATTGTCTGACCTGACTTCAGCAAGGCTTTTGACACTGTCTCTCACAACATCCTCATAAGGAAACTCAGGAAGTATGGTCTGGATGAGTGGACAGTGAGGTGGGCAGAGAACTAGCTGAATGGCAGATCCCAGAGTGTTGTGATCATGGTACAGGGTTTAGATGGAGGCCTGTCAGTAGCGGTGTCCACCAAGGGTCACTACTGGCCCCAGATTGTTTAACTTGTTCATCAATTACTTGGATGAAGAGACAGGTATCTCCTCAGCAAATCTGCTGGTGACACAAAGCTGGGAGGAGTGGCCAATCCCCCAGAGTGCTATGCAGCCCTTCAGAAGGGCCTCTGCAGGTTGGAGAGATGGGCAGAGAACAGTCTGAAATTCACAAATGCGAGTACAGAGCCCTGCACCTGAGTAGGAATAACCCCGTGCACCAGTACAGGCTGACCTGCTGGAAAGCAGCTCTTCAGAGAAGTACCTGGGGGCCCTGGTGGACAACAAGCTGTCCATGAGCCAGCAATGTGTCCTTGTGGCCAAGAAGGCCAATGGTATCCTGGGGTGCATTAGGAAGAGAATTGCCAGCAGGTCAAAAGAAGTGGTCCTGCCCTTCTACTCAGGCCTAGTGAGGCAGCATATGGAGTCCTGTGTCCAGTTCTGGGCTCCCCAGTACAGAAGACAAATGGAGCTACTGAAGCAAGTCCAGGAGAGGGCAAAAAAGGTGATTTGATGTGTTAGAAATAGAACCGGGTTTTTGCTGAAGCCAAAGGAATTGCATGGGAGGAGGGTAATTAAGTTTTAACAGTTAAGTTAAGGTAGTTTCAGCCTGATTTTCATGCCTTTTGGGCTCCCCAGTACAGAAGACAAATGGAGCTACTGAAGCAAGTCCAGGAGAGGGCAAAAAAGGTGATTTGATGTGTTAGAAATAGAACCGGGTTTTTGCTGAAGCCAAAGGAATTGCATGGGAGGAGGGTAATTAAGTTTTAACAGTTAAGTTAAGGTAGTTTCAGCCTGATTTTCATGCCTTTGGAGGGAGCTGGGGGGGGTCTGGGACAGGTAGGCAGATCAGGCCAGCCTGTGAGCTTCCTAGTACCAGCCAATGGGAATGGAGGCAGAGAACCTCCAGCCAAGACAGGGTATAAAAAGCTCTGCTTCTTGTTAGCATGTGTCTGTCTCCTAGGCCAGAGGGACACACCAATTCAGCTGAGTTTCTTAAATAAAAAGTTTAATTTTGCTTCGAAGACTTTGTCCCCTTCTAAATTTTATTGTAAGTGTGAGCATTTCACACAAGGGAATGGAACATCTCCCTTACAAGGACAGACAGGGAGTTGGAGCTTCAAGAAGAGATGACTGAAAGAGAACTTCATCAATGTCTAAAAGTATCTAAAGGGAGGGTGTGAAGAAGATGGAGCCGGGCTCTTCTTGCTGGTGCCAAGACATAGGACAAGAGGCAATGGGTACAAACTGACGCACAGGAACTTTCACGTGAAATGAGAACTTTACTGGTGACTGAGCACTGAACAGGTTGCCTAGAGAGATTGTGGAATGTCCCTCACTGGAGATATTCAAGAACCTTCTGGATGCAATTCTGTGCAATGTATTTTAGGATGACCCTGGCTGGGCAAAGAGGCTGAACCAGATGACCCTTCCAATCTTACCCATTTTGTGGTTCTGGGATTCTATGCCTATCTCGCTATTTTGCCTTGCTTTGAGCCACATTCTGCCATACATCATATTCTAACTGCTAACTAGCAAATATGATCTCATGTCCTTCATATTAATAATCAGTCACATGGAGTTGCTTATTCAGCAACACAAAAATAGCCTATGAAGTTTCTAAATAAGCCTGTGTTTATACATCAAGTTTATGCTTCCTTGCAGTGTGAGCTCCATTTTGGTCACTGAAAGCATGGTGTAGAAAAATTATAATGGCCCCTGTGTTGTTTCTGCAATTCTCTCTATTGAGGAATCACATTTCTTTAGAGAAGCTTGTCGCTTCCAGTTACTTTTGTAAGTGTACTTTCACTTCATAGCCAAATAATTCTGAAATGGATCTGTAAATATCTGACCAAAGTGTTGGAGATGTTTAAGCTTTATAATTTGATGTGTTGTTATCAGTACCAAACCTGGGACTTGACTTAAACAGGCAGATTCTTCAAGTGGTCTTATTTCCCTTTTCTTCTTCTAGCGTTCTTTCCTTTCAAAGACAGCTTTGCTCACTAAATACAGTTCTGGAACTCTAGCATTCTGCTTGTAGATATGTGTTCTGATTTCACATGTAAATACGATTTCATCTTTTGATCCCTATCGTTTTGCAGACTTAGGCTGGACATACTGAAGCTGTGTAGGTTACTGTTTTTCTTGTAACCATTTTGGCAGGCATGTGTCAGTTTGATCGATAATGATGTCTGGATTAGGCAGTCCCAGTGGCAAAAATGGACTCTTCTTAGGCTTATTGCCAGATTTTGAAAGCCGCTATAATGACATTCTGCCAAGCAAGCAAGATCTGAATGCTGATTGAACCCCTTTAAAAATAGTGCAGACTAATAGGCGTTATTGCGTGAATAATAATTAGCACAATTAAGTGGCTGGCGCTTTGCCTGTGAAATTTTCAGAGCACACAATTAAAAAGCTCTACAGAGTTTTGTTGACTATTGTCAAGTATAAAATAATGGCAAGAAGGAACTACCAAGAATGATGCAATCTTGAAGATCATTCATCCATAGCATAGGAGAAACTGTTAAGGAAGAAAGTTTTAACAGAACATGTTTGAAGATGATACAATAACTGTAAATCTTGAAAGGCAGTGTCCTGTGAATCCTCTGATGTGTAGCTTTCTTAAAGAAAACTAAAGTCCTGCAGATGCAAATTTTTTAGTCCTTAAAGGTTTCTCCTTTATTATGAAACTGTTTTGGGGGGGTTAACTTTCTTAATGTTCCTTCAGAGAGGGAAGGTGTTAGCTTAGGACACTAAAAAGAGCTAATCATCATCTATTCTTCCTGAAGTTTAAGGACTGATGGAATGATGCACTTTCTAAGTCACTTTTGGCTTCACTGAATCATGTCTGAAGGAGTAAGTTAGGCATAAGCACGGAGTACATTTTCTATCTATCTAAAAATACAAATGACCCCTCTAGTTCCAGAGATAGGCTTATGACTAGCTATCAAATAAAGATTATTTTCTTACCAAGTCCTCTAGTTCAGCCTTATTTGACATATGTATAGTTTGGTATGAGTTATATATAGCATAGTAATATATTAGCTTAACATCAGCTCAGGAAAAATACTGTTAAAACTTATGTAGGATTTAATAAGGAATTAATAGATATGAACGGCTTTATAGCAAATAAAGTCTATCAAAAAAATCTAACTTTAAAAAATATTACATATCACCTTGTAAAAATAAATGTAGACATTTATAAGGCTTTTAGCTTAGATACACATGATCATCTAGCTGAACTTTAGTACTTAACATTAGCAATGCATGTTACAAGGATCAAAAACTGGGAAACCGGTAAGTCTCTAAAGGTAGCTGTCAATGAGGTTGTCATTTTGAAAGGACTGGTTTTAACAGGGTGCTTTGGAGACCAGTGCTTTCCCTAGCACTATTCAATATTTTCATCAGGGGTGGGAAGTAAGTATAAAATTGCTGCTGATAAAATTGGCAGGTGACACAAAGGTTGGCAAAGTGGTACATGATGACGAAGATGTCAGTCATACAAACCGAAGGGGAATTGCACAGCAAAAACTCTGCCTTATTCTACATCTTAATACTGGGAGGTACACAGTTGCAGTTCTTTGAGGGGACATTTATGCAGGCTGAAGGACTGTGTCATTAATAGGGTGACTCCAAAATAGATTTACAGTTTATTGTAGACAACAGCATATATTGACCTCCAAGTGCAATGTGGTGGTAAAATGGACCAACGAAATGGGCATATTTACAAGCATGGAAGTGTTCACAAGAAAACAGTAATTCTGATATTAAACTACTACAGAAAACATCCTCCAAGTTTAAACCCTTAAAAGGCTTATTAGAAAACTATAGCTGCAGAAAACATTTGAATTTTTGAACTATATATTTTCAGGGGGAAACCAGAGGAATTCAGCTCCTGGGGTTACCTGTTTACAGAGCATTGCCATTTCCATGTGGAGAAAATAATGGGTAGATTACGGCATGAAATACTTGTGGATGGCAGCTGAAACCATACAAATGACAATGAAAAACTGGCCACAGCTTTTTTGTTAAGATGGACAGCTAACCAGCATGAAAAAAACACCACTGAAAATCATGGCCTCTTCAGCTCTGGTATTTTTCCTAACAAGAAAACTGAGCATCAGGGAGACAGCATTTAGAAAAGCAGGTCACTGGCCTCAGTTGTGAGTTAAAGGGATAAAATTGCAGAAATTATTGGACTAGATAAACTAACTCTCCTATTTCACCTGATGACATTTTAGGAACATTCCTTCTTTCCATCTTCCAGCCACTTTAAAGACCTGAGAAGAAATAGAGGGGTATGAAGTGAGAAATTCCCAAATGTGTGATGTGTTACAGCTATGGGCTGCTTACTGATAATCTGTTTTCTGACTGATCTTTTTTTGTCTTGATGGACATTCAGTAATAACCATTTGATGATAATTGAAAAAGACACACAAATAGCATTTTTCCATTCCACAGCATTTTTGTTACTTTTTGAAAAAAAAAAAAAAAAACTCTCAAAGCAGATACAACTTAAAATTGAAAAAACGGGGTTTCACATTTTTTTGCTGTTGCTGTTGTATCTGTGGCTGTAAATCTGTTATTTAGTTTAATGGCAGATCATAAGGAGACCATATGGCTTTCCACAAACTGATTCTGCTTCTGTTTAAAACTTCCAAATTGGCTCAGTCCATGAGAGTAAGTGTCATGCTCATTTACATACATAGAAGCGATTGACAGAAAATATACTAAAACAAATACTTCTAATTTAGTTTGATTTAACTGATTAGATATACAAAAAAAAGTGCTAATTATTTTTTAACTTTTCATAGAGGTCTAAATTTCCACTGGAAAATATTAAAGAATTCCCTCTAAAATTATGTATTACTTGAGCTTCTATCAAGCAATGAGTGATGATCATATGATAGATGCTGACATCCTAATGGTGGTTACTGTATTTTCTGTAGCTATTGTTTCTCTGCTGTTGAAGTTTAGGGTTTTTTTGAAGAGTGATTCTGTTTGGAACCAAAGCCAAGCTTATTAAATTAATTAATCAGGACCCACTCTGTATAATATACATGCAAATTTTCAAACTCCCTATTTGCTTAATAACTATAAAAGAATTTGCAACCTGTTCTTTACTCTTAACCTTTGAAGGCATGCCTCCCACCTGCAAACAGTTCAGTGTTTGGAGAGACTGGAAAATCAAAAATATATCACTGGAATAGTAATAAAAATGATGCAACTGACAGACAATGACAGAGTGTTAAATGGCAGATAGTAACTACTGAAAAACAAATTTATGCAAAATAAGAACATCAAAGAGAGAACCTCTCACAAAGTTAAAGGCAATGAGTCACTTCATGATGAAAGAGATAGTTAGAAGTATGAATGCAGTTTATGATACATTAGCAATCCCCCCACTAAGATGCAATCACATCTTGAGTATGCGGTATATGTTTGTAGTGGTAGTGAATAAGAATATATTCTGAAATCTTTTGACATATACACAAGTCATAAACATTAAGTAATCTGCTTCAGAAAGCTTTAAATTGAAGAAACATGTAGAACCTCCTTGTGTCTTACTTTCATTATATAAGATGCATGTACCAGTCTCATAGGAATTTCAAAAGCTCATCAATATTTGTTAATCTGCAAGTTCCTGATGTGAAGTGGTATGTGGTATTTCAGCACACCTGAAGTAGCAAAGGCATTAAGTACCACTTAAAAAATTCAAGATTATAATATTTTCCCTCACACAGAGAAATAAGAAAATATTATGAAAGCTGTGAAAAAAAATTGAAAATAAAACCCCAATAGCTATTTCTTACTACTATTACCTTTTACCTACCTGTCATAAACCAGAAATAGTTTTAAAAAAAGCACAGTGTGTTAATCTACATTTGTGATCAATACAAGCATAAAGCTTAGCCACTTGTGAAGTGGAAGAACCTTAACCATCATACACTATCACAAATTAAAGTGAATTGAAACTCAGTCATTAGAGTGAGAAACAAACTGAGGACCAGAAGTGTTCAATACCATGTGATGCACAGATTTCTCAAGAGGAAGGAACATCCTAGCATGAAAAAAGAAAGGTTGGAGAAATGTCTCACCTTGGCAGTCTGGAAGATAAAATAACAAAATTGTTCCTGGGAAGGTGCAGAAGACTAAGAAGAGCAACTCCTGTAAGTTTTCAGCTCTAAATTGGCCAAGGGGTGAAAAAAAGAGATGATGAAAACATAAAGGAAAATGTAAATCTCTGAGTACTCCCTGGAGGTTTAATCACAGCAAATCAAAAATGTGACGCTAAACATTGTGTCCCAGTTTCATTCCACTTAGCTTTAAACAAGAAAATTAGCCATCTTATTGAAGGAAGAATCCCTTTCCAATTCTGGCAAAAAGAGGGTGGGAAATTTTTCCCAGGTGCACATCTCAGATATCATAAATCCCTCTCTTGGGTCTCTGTTTCTCTCTGTGGACTATAGAGGGAGCTTGAATGATTACTTTAAGCTTGGTGACAGTTAAATTTTTAGACAGCTAAAGCCAGGTGAGACAAATCCTATTGTTTGTTTACAGTCCATCACCTCCAGCTGCTTGGAGGGAAGAGGAGTATCTGCCTACAAATATTAGAATAGAGTCCTGAGTCTGGCTGGCTTACCTGGTGCTGGAAATGAGAAGCCTGAAAAAAGCTGATGCCCTGGACACTGTAGATGGAATAATATGGTCAAATGTTGCACTTGATTTCCATTTTTCAAATGTTTGAATCTTGCTTTTTTTCCATTATTCATCTAGTACTACCGAGAAATATAAGCAAAGGTGAGAATGGCTTGTCCTGAAGCTACAAAGCATCTCTCCTGAATCATTTTCACCTCTCAACTCTGCTTTATGTGGCTCTGTCAGGGAGTCATGCAAAGATCCCCCTACTGCATAGTAACATTTCAAACTATGCCTAGGGGTATTCCTCACTTTTGAGCAGGGTTTGGCAGGAATAAAGCATTATTCATTTCCCTGATTGCTTTCTCTGAGCCACAAGAGCAAACATATAGTCAGTGATAGCTCTGCTCAAATGTTACTGTATAAAATAAGTGAGCATGGCTTGCACACATTATCTCATTGTGGAGAAAGCAAATTATTTTCTTGGGCACTATGAGAATGCAAATTAAATGCAGAATTTTCCTTTACACCCTTAATACAATTTGAAATAAATTACTATTTGTTTGGCTTTGATGTTCTCACATTTGTATATATAAAAGGTAAATTGTTTCTTTATCCGAATGTTATATCTATCTATAAAGACATATATACATATAACTTATAAATATATACTTACATACATATAATCTATATATACATAGACGCACATATATATCCATATGTTCTCATCAAACATTGTATTCTTACAAGATAATGAACCAATGTTATGGGGGAGTTATTTGTTACCCTAACCCAATGTTTCCCAGGAGAAAAGATAGTTAAAAAATCACCGCCATAATACTGTGAACATTGCAATTTCTCCTGATGAGTAAAATTGAAGAAATTTCTCCTTGAGAGCAAAAAGGCAAGCTGATTAAGTCAAAGAGGCGTTATAAACCCCAAGGGAAAACAACGTGCTTTATTTTTGAAGTATTCCCAGCAGAAGTCTGAGAAATCTTACATGTCCTCTCACCACGATCCATCATTACAACTTAGCTGTTTGCAAATCCTCAGCAGGTCATCATATTTTACACTTGCTAACCATGTAAACACAACTGGGGACTCCTAATTACTGTAGATAATCTCAAAAACTTTCCACTTTTGTAAAGCATACAGAAAAGGCTGGGAATAGATAATTTCCCATGCCGTTGTGTTTTGCTCATGTATATTTGTATAGCTGTCACTTTTCTGGATCTCTGACTGCAAGTGTAAAGTATCTTTTTCATACACATATAATAGCTCATAACAGCCTTTGAGATGCTCAGTTCTTGTTCTGCATACAGCAGGTGGGTTTGCTGTGCTTTTGCTAAATTGTTTAATCAAAGTGCTTCATACTGAAGGGTCCATGAATAAATATTGTAAACATCATCAGGGGAACTGATTTATATTTACTTCAATTTTGCCAGGAGAAAACCTAGATTATCTTGAATTAGCAGCTGAAGCTTTTGTATATTAAAGTTCACTGAGTATATTAAGGAGAGTATCATATGCAAAAAAGACAGCAGTTTCTCAGGTCTGGAGTGACACACTTTCCAAAACAGAACAAAAAATGCCAATTATTTTATCTTCATTCATGTGAAATATACACCAGTATGGCTTACAAGCCTGGTCCTGGAAATGTGTGTTTGGATGTGTGTCAAAGTTATCAGCACCTCTGCAAAATTGAATTTTGCTGCCCCAAGGACAAGACTCTGGAGCCACACCAGAGCAGGCTAATCTTTCCCCAGTGAGGAAGTTGGCTTAGGCAGGCCCAGAGCAAAGCGCCCGTACGCAGTCCCATAGGGCCAGACTGGGTTCTCCATCCTGGGAGAAAGGATGGGGATGAGGCCAGGCACTGCATTCCAGCAGTGGCCTCTGTTGCACAAATGTCAGGGCCTTATGGGAACACTGATCAGCACGGATCTGCAGGGCCTAGGCATAGGGAAAACTAATGGGACAGTCAATAGTAGACAAGTCATGGCTGTCTACCTCACTTCTGCCTAAAGTTTGCCTGCTGCAAATGTGATAACATTTTACACACAGGGTGCTTATTCCTTTTTCTTATGATAGGCAGAATAATCAAGAGTATGGTAGTCAATGTTTCTTATAAGAGTGTTTTAGGGAAACAGATGAATATACATTTATGGTATGTACATGCCTTACTAGGATAGTGGTTTAATCTGATCAAACCTGAGATGTGAAGAATGGTGCATGTTAAGACAAGAAGAAAGTGTTTACTACCACCAGATCAAATGTACTTTGCTAGAGTGTTGAATGCATTCTTGTAGGTAAAGCATGGCTCAGGATCAGAGTCACTATGCCATTCCACAAGTAACTGCACTGCAGAAATCACATTTTCTAATGGCAATTACTGTGCTAACAGTTATGGGTTTGTTATTTTTAAATTATTTTCATGAGGTTAAGAAAAAGCATTATGGAATGTATGGAAGCATTGGCCCGTCTGTTATCTGTGCTTTCACCTGATGAATTTTGTGGCAGCAGAGCATGTTTTAAAGCTTCTTTCATCCTCTGGACCGTTTAACTGTTGCTCCTAATTCTTCACAAATTACCCCCCAAAGAGGTTACTGTCACCTTGACTTCACATAGAAATACATATGGAAATTCACATTACATACACATACACTTACATGTCTGTGTCTAAGTATATGGACATAGATGTGCACTTGTATATATGGACATAAATCTGTGTGCATGGCTATTTCTGTGTTTAAAACTGTGAAATTATCTATCTTACTTGCTTCTTTCTTTCTAATTGACAGAAAAGATGGTAGCTTGCTTGGAGGAGACAGAGTGGGATGTGATTAGGCTATGGGACATAAGAGGAAGGGAAGGACAAGAGATCTGTTCAACTAATTTTCTTGCTGGACGGTTCATAATTTGTCCTCTTTTGGTGGGGTGTTATGTAGCATGGAGCACATTCAGAGATCACACACATGCTCAGAGGACATAGTGTAATTTTTACAAGGAGTATTCATTTTATAATACATATCAATATTCAGGGCCAGATTCTGCTTTTCAAGTACCTGTCTTTCTACAGTGATTCAAGAGAGCTATTTGTATGAATGATAGTAGAAGACTAAGAATCTCTGCTTCTTCATATGCCTTTCTTTTCAGAAGAAATTTCACTGTTACGGTTTTGTGTTCAAGCCTGCCTGTGATGAAAAGATTTATATTTGCGTTTAGAAATCCAGAGACATATGGTGAATGTGAGAGCTGGCCAGCAATCAAGAGTGATTGATTCAGGTTTGGTCTATCAATTAAGTGACAGAGCAATTTTAATCTCTTTTTTTATTATTATTTTATTTTAAGCTTGGGACTTCACTGGAATATTGTAACTCCCTTAGCCATGCCTGTGACAGCTGACTTGTACCCATAAACTTTGGTGCATTGATCTATTAGTTCAGCTACTTCAATGCATCTTCTTTTCCATAAATATGTCTGAGCTGCGACTTTTTTCCAACCTCACCAGAGGTATCCTTATTTGGAGCAATCTAATATGTACGGTGGTATCTGCACACACAGTCTAATACCTGCTTTGAATAGCCATACATAATTCACAGCGAGCGTATGGCTGCACAGTAAACCTACAGTTAAGTGACTTAGTGTTGAAACATTCCCCTACTCATAGGAGAAAGAGGCAGTGGTTAATGAGAGTTCTCCTCCTTTTTTCCCAGAGGAAGGGGGATGGGAGGGAGCAGTGGAGGAGGTCTAGACTGCTGCACCAAATAAAACAAAGGGGGAAAAAAAAAAAAAGTAAAGCTTCTTTCTTGTTCACATTTTTAGCTTATGTCTTTTGGATTCATTCCCTACCTTGTGTCAGTTTTCTGTACTGACAGCAATTCTTGTACACAGTCGAATGGCAAGATTAACTTTAAATCCTCCCCTCCTCCTTCCCCCTCCAGCCCCTGCCTGTCATTGTCTGCTCTTGAGTAAGCAAAGTGAATGTGGCCAGAGCAGTGTGGGACTGTGTTTTTCCATTCTCAAGGGCAGCCACCCTTCTCATCAGCAAATCCATGCTAGCTGCTAGAGCTTCATATATTAAACTGATTTTCAGTTGTGAGGTTAGTTTCTCACCGGTGAAGCACTCAGCATAATAATACTTTACACCTTGTACTTCAGCAGTCCTTTCTAAACACTAATTTAGCCTCACATCCCTCTCTGAGGTAGGTCAGTATTATACCACCATATGAATGGGGAAGCAGAAGCCCACAGAGGTTAAGTGACCTATCCAGTGTCATGCAAGAAATGAGTAGCAATGTGGAGAACAGAAAACAAATCCTTCTGTCTCATAGGCTTGCATGGAGCAGTTGGAAAAATTATCAAGTGTTCAAACAAGGTTTGTTTCCAAAGAAAATGGAATCAAAAGTAAAAATAAACCCTCCTGGGGGAGAAGGGGCACTTTATATTCACTTTTTTCAGATGAAGGAGCTGAGGTGAGAAAAGAGTTAAGTGATTTGCTAGACATCCCATAGGTAATTCTTACCAAACATAGAAATTGTGGGAGTAGTGAAGGCAAGGAGAGACTGTAATTGAATAAGCGACTTCTCTGATTGTGTTATTAAACTTAAAGAAACATGAAAAAAAAAAGGAGTGCAATGTTCTGTGTTGAACTTTCAGAAATCCAAACTCAGCTGCCATTTTTATTTGATCATAGTTCCTTTGTTTGATTTTACTTTTACTTTACTCATTTATTTTCTTTCACTTGTCCTTTTGTTCTCTTTTGACATTAGATATTTTAATTATTAAATTCCTTGTTTTCTTTAAGCATGTCAATTCTCTTAATCATTCTGTTTTGTGGCTTCTCTCTTTTTATCTGATTTCTATTCCCCATCAACACTCAGTTTCTGATTTTAAAATGTTTCTGATATTTACTCATATCTCCTGCCTCTCTAATTCTTCAATGTGTATTGATCTTCAGCTCTGGTCTCTACCATTGGTTGTTGTATTCTGGAGAACCATCCCTCTTTCGTATATTTTAACCTAATTATGTCTGTTGTTTCTAGTCTCCTCCTGTCAATTTGGACTCACATTACTGAAATTTTAAAAAATTAAATTCTGAGATAATATCTGCACCAAAGATGAACCTTCTTTAAAATACTATATTTCACTTCTTCTCACAGACACTCTTAGAAGATCCATGCAAGATTTTTATATGATACTATGCTGGTATGATCTTACATGTTCTGATATGAAGCTATTATATAATGTTGTATTTTATTATGTTATTATATTATTAGAGTGTTTACGGTATTGTATCTTCTTCTTGACACAAAATCTGCACTCAATTCCTAGGAAAATGGCATACAATTTCTATAATTATCTATCATGTCTAAAAAAAAGAAAGCTTTGCATGAATCTCTTGTTTTTAGCTGTTCATCATGATGTATTTTATTTCTGTCCACTTAAAGAACACACCTTATGCTATAGTGAATCTGCAGTCACATTTATGCCTTTCCATTTTGGCCAACACTTTAGTTCAACAGTATCCCATGAGAGTTCCACAAGTGAACTTTTAAAATTTAAAGAATTTCCATTTTATTGACTTCAAAATTTNACATTCATATTTATATGCATGTATTTGTTTATATATACTGTTTTTACAATTTTTTTCAGTCTTTTCATACAATGGTTTGCTCCAGTCTATTGTCCAAACTTTCTGTTTCTGCTAAAGTGTTTCTTTCTCAAGCCCTTCCACTACCTTGCTACTTTAAAAAATAATAAATAAAAAAAGGAAGGAGGACAACAGTATGCTTTTTTGACTCTAAGAGAAAACCAAGTGCAGAGCTGAACTTTTATCTTCAATATTCTTGTCTTAGTCCTCTATTTAGCTCACTAGGTCATGACTCATAACGAAGATCTCAAAGAAGTAGTCATTAGTTCCAGCTGGTACTTAAATACAACAAACTGTTTTGACGCAACAGAGCAATGAGTTTATGGCAGATCTATGGGGTATGTTCTGCCATCAACTCCCAAAACAAAATTCACCATTGATTGTGTGGAGCATCCCTCAGCAGACTGTTGGCATGCTGCTGCTCCCCAGTGATTCCACAGTGGAAGAAATTCAAGGAATTTGTATCTGACCGCGGAATTTATGAGGACATGCATAAGTCCTTCATGAATGGCAGGAAGCAGGGAAACAGTTCAGACTCTATTGGGAATCTTCCTTTCTTTTCATTTTGGGTTTGTTTTGGGTTTTTTGGGGTTTTTTGTTCTCTTTTGGGACTACACATGGGAAGAATAAAGAGTTGAGAAGGAATTCTGGAAAGTTTTCAGCTCTGCCATACCTCTACTTCCACAGAAATACAGGACTAAACTCCTTTTATTCTCAGTGGAGACTGACACAAATGCTGAGTATTTTCTTATTGTTGCAGAGCAGGTGGGGTTTTTTTGTCTGTTCAGAATTGTTAATATTCAATTAAATAGAATTTTTAATAATACAGTTTTAAAATTTACTCTGTGCTGCTACAAAAGAGCATTTTGTTTGAGACTAAAACAATGCTTTTATACCAAAGAAGCAAGGTTGATTTCAGCTACAGGGTGTGAATTCATAGCCAAAGCACACTGAATGTTTGCAACTATCTTCTTTGCTGGTAGTACTACTTTGTTCCTGTATGTTGCTTCCATTACAAGATCTCAAACGGTTTCTCCACCTGTAATCTGTGGAGTATTTGTAATCCAAGAAACATTCAGAAGGAGTCCAGAAAAAACCTGTAATTCCCTTCCTCTGTATGATTGTATGACTGCAGAAGAGAAATATACAACAGAACAAACGTTACCTTCTTACATAGAAGACAGGGTGAAAAACAGAACTGAGAAAGGGGTGTGTCAAGTTTACTCTTTAATTAATTCTAAATGAAAATCATCACAGCAGCACTAGATTTATTTTTTTTTTCCTTTTCTGAGGCAAGTTCAGTCCAGCATGGCAATAAAAACATTGAGAAGTGGTTCTCCTAAAGAAATCAATGTCATTATCCCTATTTCACAAGAGACAATAATGAAATTCATTGAGGAAATGAATGCTGTTATAAGGACACATACACAAACAGCACCTGCTTCCGATGTACCTCAAATGAAAATGGGACAGATTTCACAGTTTAAAACTTGTATTTGAAGAAGTGGTATGAGGATAAACACATACATGTGCATGATTACTTTTGCAGCCAGACAGTATATAGCTTCAGTCTCATAATTTATTCCACTTCACCTCAGGCACTCTTGCTGCAGGGCTGTATGATGAGCAGAGCCACCACAGCGTACGGGGTTTGTGCACCCAGCAATCCGAGGTGAGCTCCATGCCCCCAGGTCCAGCCAGTAGTGAGTCTGAGCACATATTCCCAGTAGGTACATACACTCAATGCATATGTACATGCATACACAGATACATGGATCAACCCAGACAGAAAACATTGCACTCATGCAATCACAAACAGCACTGAAGACCTTATCCTGCTTTCCTCTCTGGCCAAGCAGAAAGAAAGACAGTGAAAAAAAACTACATAGGAATATACACAGTATATTCTGCTACAGCAGACAGTGTGCCTGGTAGCTGCCACTGGATCCCGGTCTCCTCACTTGCTCGCTCCTGCTCATACCCAGATCCCTGGGTCCACAGCTTACTCCAACAGCCAGTACAGAGCCCATCCCAGACAGACAGACACACACGCAGGATCTTTCCAGCAATTGGCCTTACACACCTGGTTTAAGCAGCAGTTGGTCCCTGGATCACCCAGTATCCCAGTTGCCTCACACTCACAGACATGCAAACAGGTCTCCCCTGTAGCCAGCTTTGGTGCCACACTGCTCTGGGCTCTCTCTGTCCACCTGTCTATACCAACAAATCACATATTTCCACTACAGTTCAAGTGCTCACATCTGCAAATGCTGCTGCTATATGTTTTTATTTCTTCCCTGTCAGTCACTGTCTTTTACAAAATCCAACACAACACATCTCAGAATTATAAGTGTCATTGCTTTGGTGTTGTGTTGCTTTTTGATGTGTCAAGAAGGTGATGATTTTTTTTTTCTTCTGAAAGATCAGTGGTATTGGGAAATGCACCTAAATATGTTACAGGATTGGCAAGCCTAAAGTTTTCACAGTTTGGTCTTTTATTTGAAACATTATATACGGGATGCTAGACAAGTCTGTGTGGATTTCCGGAGGATTAGTGTAATCAGTGTTAGGTTTTATAGTTTTGCTACTTAAGCTCATGTCCTCAGACAGCTCACGTCCAAGCATGAAGGCGACACATTCAGTTGCTCTCAAGTAAGAATCCAGCTTATTTTTCTCCTTTTCCAATGATATGGGCCACTACTTTGAACCCTGACTGTCCTCATATTTTTGTAGCTCTATTTCAAACATTCTTCTTTAATTCTCTCCTTTTTTTGGTCTTTCTCTTTTTTTTGGTCTTGATTTCTTTTGCCTCATTTATCTGCTGGATATAGTTGCTAAATAGGATTCAAAAGTGATTGAAATCATAGGAATTCAAAAGTGATTGAAATCAAGCATGTCAAGGCCACAGGAAATATCTGTGGGATTTTTACTACACTATCAAAGGAAACCCACAAGATGTAATAAATTAGCTGAATCCTTAACCTGAGGTTCATATAAGTGCCATCCAGAGCTATTTTTGTCAGTATTACATACCTTCTTATAGCACAAGCCTTGTTTTCATAGTAATGACAGCCTTGTCATTAAAGCATAGACCAGGAAATAATGAGGTTTGAATTCTGCTAATTTCTCTTCCGTACGTCCTTACATGAGCCACTGAGACCTATTTTATAATGTACCCAAGAGGTATATAGCTACTTTGGTTTGAGAATTAAATCCAAAATCCTACTACTCCACTATCCAAAATTTATGAACCTTTTTAGAAAGTTTAAATATTTTTCAGATTTTCTGGTCTGAAAATTGGAGGTGACGGCAAGAAATACATACAGTGATGGACTGAATGTTAAATTGGAGTCTTGTAAGCACACCTAGACTTGTAGTGAATTGTTGATATATTTTTATGGACATGAAGACAATGATATCATTCTAATTTTCAAAGATTTTATTCAAAAATCTGTATTTTTGCTCAAATGTTTTTTAAACACAAACTGCTGAATTTCCTAAAATCTTTTGTCCTTGTCTGAAGCAAGGGCACAGATAATCAATATTTACTGGTTAATTTCAGAAATTAAAAATAATTAATCTTCTTAAAACTGCTACAGAAACATTCTGTCAAAGCTTTTATAATGGTGGTATCAATTAATAGTTTGATGCCAAGAAACAATTTATAGTACAATTTGGTCTCATCAGTATCTCCTTTATGATCAAGACGTAAAGAAATTTAAACAAACTGTATGAATTTTTCTCTGAGATGATGCTAAATCCCAGTTCAGTTCTATTACACTGTGTTAGGACCCCAAGATTAATTTCTTTCTCATGGCTTGACTGAAGAAGGTGGACGAATTCTGTTCAATGTCAGAAACACAAATTAGTGTGACTGGGTACAATCAATAATTTGTGCTAAGAAAAGCTCAAGGCAAGGATAACAAGACTGAAGGTATGTTGGCAGAATGAAGTAGGAATCTTAGCTTGTTAGTCCTTGGTGTTCAACTTCTAACATCAGCATAATAAAACCTATAATACTCACTAATAAAGCCTGCTGTTTATACTACAGACTTCATAGACCAGTAGCTGGGAAATATTACAGATGGTAGAGTGAATGAAGAAGTTCTGGAAGTTGTGTGATCAGGTGCTAAAACCACTGTAATTTTGTACATTAAAAACCAGAAACCAGAAAAGGTCAAGCCTTTGAGAAGCATAACAGGCTGCTGGGGAGAAGTGGAAGAGCTTCCCAGGTTGTACTCTTCATATCATATCCATTGTTCATGAGAAATACAGGAACTTAATTTGATCAAGTAAGGTGTTTTCCCTGTAAGCCTTTAAAACACAGATTTTATTTTTCTGTCCATAAACTTGAGTCCTGTAAATTCAAACATACTGTTGCTCAGTTTGTCCAGCTCTGCCATCTCTAATTCCTCCCAACAGATTAATGATGAAACGTTTTGCTCTCAGTGGTGAGTCACAGCATCCAAGTTGATATCACATGGGCTCCAAAATCACATAGACAGCCCTACAGAGCTGCAGGGACTGATGCCACTTTATCCTCTTTCACAGTAATCTCATTAGTACCCAGAAATGAGAACATACTACTCAGACATGAAGCATGGGTAACCAGACAAGAAAACTACTAAAAATCATACATAGTCTCATTAATGTTAGGTTCCACTTGCTTCTACTTTTTTTAAGAAAAAAAGTGAATTATAAGGTTTTAAAAAATATTAATTAAGATTCTCATGGAAACAGAGAACAAATCAATCAACAAATTCAGAGTAAATTTGGTGTTTGAAACCTTGTATTTGATCTCAGTTTGAAGCTTCTTATAGAATGCGATTGATAGGAATTGCATCTGAAGCAGTGATATGTCAAGAATATGTCAGTACACGAGGATCAGCTGTCTCTTTCAGATCTACCTGCAAAAAAACTAACCTTTGATTTTTTGAGATTTTGGTGGGGTGTGTCATGTGGGATTTTTTCCCCTAAGATTATATTATTTTCTAGGAACAAAGGCCAAAGTTTTTGAACTGTCATTTTAACTGATCCCCAGCATCTATAGGTTGTACTCGACCAAAAAAAAAACTTGACCAATGACTTTGGAAAATGTAGAACTGCCAATGACAAAAATTACAGAATAAACTCTCACTACCACAAAAACCTAAGTACTTATTCCTTTCCCTATACAGCAAGAAGCACAGACTTAAAGCTTTTACCACCTTTAGCTTAATGGATTTTTAGAATGTGAAAGCTGAACTTCTCTTTTCCCTGCATCTGATCCTATATGATGGGTTAAGAAAAAGGATTTTAATACTTATTATGCATCCATTTACAAAAACTTTTGAAGGTTCCAGGAAACCTTGTCTTCTGAAATACAGACTAAACAGCTTTTTACACAGATCTAAAATTCAAAAGAACATCAACTTCCATTCTCCTATTATTCATGTATTTCCAATGTAACTGTTCTCGTGTCTGCATGTCATACCTCCAAGGGGCACCAGTCAGGAGCTAGCCCCATGTCTGCAGTTACATGTACACATTCTGATGCACTACAGAGCCCTTAAAATGTGTAAATACTTGGGACAGACTAGCCTCCCTGCTGTGTGTAAATACTAAATAGTGTGAGTAAGTTCAGCTTGCTGGAGGGATTGTTTTCTGGTTTACCAGCTCAAGATTGACTGAAAACATCACTTCAATGACTGGAAAAAATAACCTTTCATAGATAGAATATTTCATAAAGAAAAGTATTTGGGTTTGGTGCTTTGTGAAAGTCGAAGACCAAGAAAACCACTTGGAAACATTTGTCTAAATATATATATTGACAAATTTAGAGTGAGTTTTTGCTGCCAAATGTTCCTCTTTGACAAAATGTTTCCATAATAACCAATACAAGAACCTCTTTATCCAGTAAAAACAGTTAATAAACAAAAAGCTCCAAAAAAAACCCCTCTAATTCTTCTTCCTAGATGTCTCTTACCATACAAGCTTCAACATCCAGATTCTATTGAGGTGAATTATTTCTTTGAAATAACTTATAACTGAAGAGGTACAACACAAAACCTTGCAGTAAATAATTACTGGGTACTTTTTCATATAGAAACACATTTATACACTTCGATGCTTTGTTTCTCTTTTTTTTAATAAGGTAAGTTTCAAAAAGGAGAGCGAAACCACAATTTGTAAAAATGCGAATGAACATTGCCATGTCCATGCATTAGCATTTGTAGACTAAGATTTAAACACATTTTTAATGAAGTGGAGGAATTCTGAGACATTCCTTTTGGCATTCCAGCCCACAGATTAATTCAGTTGCAGTACCCATTCTTAGAAAGTTAACTCCTTCCCAAGCACCTTATAGCATTATGATTTGAAGCCTTTCATGAAAGCTGTTATTTAAATCTGTCCAATTCAAAAAAGAAACTGAGCAACGATCTTTTATATTCTCATGAAATACTGATCAAAATGATAGTACCTTTTTTCTCAATAAATTTATGACTCTAATTCAAAATAAAAAGAAGTTCTACTCTAACCGATCCTGAAAAATAATTCAATGTACACATTTTGGGAACATAGTCAGAACCATATCTTTATCACAGTCAAAAAATAATTCAGTTTTAATTTAAATCTTTCAAAGACTTTCAAAGTCCCTAGACTTACAGAATCAATGACTTTTAGATCATTTCAGAGAACTGAAGTACTACTCTTATTACTAATTAATTAGCTAATCTAGAACACTAAAATAAAATGCCGAAAAATTTTTCATTTCAGAGGGTTTTTCAGAGGTTGTAGTACTTATTTTCACAAATCATTTATTCTGTTTACTTTTAATATTTCACATATGAAAAATCTCAGCTTTGATCAACAAACGTACTTCCAACTGTATCTGTGTAAGATTTCTGGTCACCCAAGATTTCATGTGAATCTTTTTCTCTAGGTGAGTCATCTAGAAATGCAGTGGAAATCCTTGTTATACTCCTGAGCAGAATCACAGTCTCATATTTCAAGTGCCTTTAATGCAACTTTGACTGCAAAATTTCAATTTAACAGCAATTACTGAAAAATATGTGACTGAAATGCAACCTGACCTTAGATACCATTTTAATTCAAAGTTCTGAGTATGAAATTCAGCCTTTTTCAGGGCTAAAGAAGGGGAGAGATTCACAATTCCTAATTTCCAAATGTCTAGAAGTCAGTTGTCTGAGTTGTTTACTTCATGTTCCCATTTACAATCAATGGAGAGAAGCAGCTTACTCTAAAGAGCAATTCATCTTCTTCTAAGATAGGAAGGATGAATGAATTTTAGGTGTGCCTATTTCTCTCTGCCGACTTTGAGGGCAGTCAGGGTTGACTAACTCAGATGAATAATTTTTAGATGTCTAAAGTTAAGTGAGATGAATCCCGCCCAATAAGAGTACACATCCTTTCCTTCCTGTTTCATCTCCTTTTCAAGGACTTAATGGTAACGAGTCTCTTGAACAGAATTTTTTAATTGGGGGTGGTGTGTGTGTGTGTGTGTGTTTGAGATGAGAATGCTCTTGAATCACAGAATCACAGAATGATTAGGGTTGGAAGGGACCTCTGGGGGTCAACTAGTCCAAACTCCCTGCAAAAGCAGGGTCACTCAGACAGGCTACACAGGTGGGTTTTGAATATCTCCAGAGAGGGGGACTCCATGACCTTCCTGGGCAGTCCATTCCAGTGCTCTACCACCCTCAGTGTAAAGTTGTTCTTTCTCATGTTGAAGTGGAACTACTTGCATTTTGGTTTATGGCCATTACTCCTTGTTCTGTCACTGGGTAGCACTGAAAACGGTCTAGCACTGTCCTCTTGGCACCTGTGTTTGAGATATTTATATGCATTTATAGGTTCCCCTCTTAGTCTTCTCTTCTCTGGACTAAGCAGGCCCAGCTCCCACAGTGTTTCCTCATAAGAGAGATAGTCCAGACCCCTTATTATCTTTGTGGCCCTCCACTGGACCCTTTACAGTAGTTCCTTGTCTTTCTTATACTGAAGAGCCAAGAACTGGACACAATACTCCAGATGTGGCCTCAGTAGGGCCAAGTAGTGGGTCAGGATGCCCTCCCTTGACCTGTTGGCCACACACTTCCTGATGCACTCCAGGACACCATTGGCCCTCCTGGCTGCCAAGGCACACTGCTGGCTCATGGACAACTTGTCACCTCTCAAGACTCTCTAGTCCTTCTCTGCAGAGCTGCCCTCGAGTAGGTCTAGTAGCCACTAACCTGTACTGGTACTTGATGTTATTCCTCCCCAGGTGCAATGTCCTGCCCTTGTTGAACCCCATTATGTTTCTCTCTGCCCAGTTCTCCAGCTCAAGGTCCCACTGAATGGCAGCACAGCCTTCATGTGCATCAGTCACTCCCCTCAGTTTCATATCATCAGCATGAAACATTTTGATTTCATGAAATTTTCATGAAACGTCAACTCTTGGAAAATTTAGGTGGGTAGATCTTCCCTCTCTTTCTCACACTGTCAAGGCATCAGTTCTTTCCAGCCTCATTCCACTACTTCTTTAATGAGCCTGCAATCCCCACAAAGTATTTGTTCCTCACCCAATAGGACAGCTGGTGAACAGGTGAAAAATGGATGTAGAGGTGGGAGATGAAGAAGTAGGACCACACAAAACAACTAGTGTGAAAGGGAAAAAAGCTGCCTTTTTGGTCCTGAAAGCTGAGAATAAAAACTCGCTGTTGAAGGAAGGTTAAAAACCTGAGGCATGGAGGGTGTCTGCAAGGCACAACCAAGCTGGGTCTTCGTGGTTATATGAGGCTACCACTGGAGGTTTATCAGACATATCTGTAGATAAGATGAGGGAAACTGTAGAGTTCTTTTCTACTTAGACTCTTTCAGATGTAAATGTGTTTCCAAAATGAAGGTTTTGAAAGAACCCAACAGCTAATGGGAGTAAAAATGCATAACAAATGTCCTAATTATTTTATCCATATTTAAATACTTTACTAAATCTTAAATAGATATGACAATGGGAGTAAACAGTAAAATTCATAACTGTTACAGATATACCATTCAAATGTCCATTAAACAGGCTGAGTTATTTGGACAGTTGTTTTCAAATTTGGTGCTTTAAAAAAGAAATTGTCATTACAGTTTGATGATTTCCAAATGATGGAATTTACAGAACAGAGGTGTATGACTGATGCTTTTTCTTTGCTGTTTTCATAGGGGCAGTAATTAGCTATTAATGTTTTTAATAAAATGTGAAATCACTATTATTAGAAAGCCATTATCATTATGCCAATAGTAATAGAAAATAATCACATCTCTGAATATGTATGTTCAATAAGCCTGGTGGGAAAAGAAATGAAGGCCGAATTGCTGCCATATGTCAAAGGAAATTACCTGGGTGACCTTGCAAGAATTACAAAGATCGTGTTCCAGACCCAGTGACTTCCTGAGTAGTAGGGCTGAATTTAGATATTATTAATACAAAGTTTTACTAAAATTACCTGACCATGGTCAATTTTCTCTTTTGAGTCTTTTAAAAAAATATTTCCATAATTACCAAAGTTCATAGGCCTTAGGGCTTGAAAATTACCTCTTGTTTGTTTTCAGTGAAAAACAGTAGAGGCAGGGAATCAATTTAAATCAATATTTTTAGTACAATTGAAATGAGAATTTACCAGAATGTGTTCCCATTCTCATTTTTTTTTATATCTGGGGCCCTACTTGCACTTACAGATATGCAAACCCACTTCCCCATAACTTTAGCCAGGACTGCCAGTTAAATCTAAGTTGGTTGTAAGGAGACCAGCTGCACTCCTATCAGGTTAAGGAAAGATTTTCCTCTGACTACAGTGATGACAACAGTAGTTCTACATTGCACAAACTGCTTACCAAGGCCTCAGTTTGACGAAGTCCTGAGCAACTCCTAAAAAACCCCCAAACCTTAATACCCTCTTTTTATAATTAACTCAGCTACAGCATCGCACTGTACCTTTCAGCATCCAGACCAGAAGCCATAGTTCTATTAGATGCTATGTCTCCTAAATTTATTTAGAGATCACTGAGACCAGAGGAAGGAGAAGTTGGAAAGAGCAGTGGAGGTGGAAACAGCTGGCCCAGTTTACAACAGTATGTTCTATTGTACTCTTTTTTGTTCTCATCTTTTAATGATGAACGTGGGAAAAGAAGGTGTTCAGCTAACTGAAATTATGTTCAACATTTAAAAGTGATTGTCTTGTTCAGCACTGAGAGATAACTAAAAAATATTCAACTTAATTACTCAGTAGTTCAAAATGTCCTTTGAATAATGATAACACTCTAAAACCTTGAGTTTAGGCTATTAAAACACTTTTTCTGCCCCACTGCCCAATGAATGCTTTAGGCAGATTGCTATTTTTACTGATTAGCAAACCTCTATAATCTATTTCAGAATACAAGTGACATCTTTCTTTGAGTATTCAGGACCCATGACCTCAGGGAGATGTGTTGTGTCACAGGCTTGACTGATAGAAAGGCAATATTCCTCCTTCAGACTCTAATTGGAACTACTCAGTGCAGCTGAAGAATTGAGTAACTTCTTATTATTCTGTTTAATGGCTTTTTTGCATTTACAAATCATTTATCAGAATCATACCCAAATGAAAAATGATAATAATAACAAAGATATTTGGCAGAATATGTTTGACTTGTTATCCAAAGGCTTTGTATGGAGGCATCAAGGTATAAGGGATGATGTCATACCTTGGAGTGGGTGCAAAAGGGGAATCATTCTTAATTTCTGGCTGCCTTCCCAGGCTTTCTCTTGGTTCTCTTCTACCGGAATCTGTCACAGCACTTTCTGTCACAGTTGTAAAATACTTTCAGAGAAACATAAAGTTTTTATGAGAAGAATGATAAAAGAGATGACTTACTCTAGGGCTGGGGGTTAATATTTGCACTTGTGGGATGACTTTGGGAATTAAAAATAAAAAGAGATTGAGGAAGAAAGTCAGTCTTTTATTTCCCCTTGCAGTTATTGAGAAGACACAGCAGCATCTGCACAAGATGTCCCATACAAAATTGATGATATTGAGCTACAGTCATGGAGTTCTGAACATGGTGGGTTATTGGTGGATGGACTCCAGTGGTGATGATTTCCTTTTTAAAAATTTTTTAAAAGAGAGAAAGAAATAGGGAAACAAAGAGAGAAATAAAGAAAGATAGAAAGAGAGAGAGAGAGAAAGTGAGAGAGAGAGTCAGAAAAAGAGAGAGAAAAAGAAAGAGAGAAAATAAGACAAATGTTCTGTTTAAAGTTACAATGTATTTTATTTCAAATTCAGACACTGGTGATGAGAGATCTAACCCTCGAAGACACTGGATATACCAGTTCATGCCTTCTGGCTTAACTCACACAGCAGCCTGTACAGAATGACTTACTCTTTTTTAACAAACAGGACTGTCTGAGACAGAATACTTTTCCTCCCTGTGTTTGCCCTTTTCGTATAATATTTACTTAGAGCCACTTAATGTGAAATGTCATTGAGGTTTTGAGTATCTTCTGAAGAATGGGAGCATTAAGATACTAAAACTGCATGCTGTCAAAAGCTATCTTAAGTGGTCTGGTTCATCAAATAATACACTAAGTAGAATTGAATTTAGGGGACTTTTATGCTACAATGAACAACGAAAGACTCTAATACCTGTGATACGCTTGGCTTTTCTTTTTTTTTTTTTTTTTCATTTTTGAGGAAGGACAGTCTCCTAGTTCTTGAAGTTTATTAAAGCTTTAAGCTGTCAGGTTATTACTGTCAGTTTCAGGAAAGGAAAGAGCTACTGATGTAAAATTAATTTATTGAATAGAATTGTTTTGCCCCAGGGGAATAACATCACCATTTAATTTAATTTCCCCATCATATTGTCTCATTTGCAGAGGAAAAAAATAACTTTCCTTTTTTACAGAGCAAAGTATGTTACGCTGAATGGTGAATTGTCCTTACAGTTTTTTCTTGTTCTAGATTATCAGTTGTCATAAAAATATTTCAGACTCCCTGTGGCTTCTACTTACCGCTTTTGTTGAAAACACTGAATTGTAAAAGTCTTTCAGTCTAGTCCTGAGCTTCTTGGCAGATAGATGTATTTCCATTGACATATTTTGTCTTAGATCAAGCCAAATGGGAGGAGAAAAGAGAAAACAGAATGTATTAAGTACTAGAAAATATAGCTTGACCATTTACCAACCTGTCCAGGATGCCTTCAGTAACTGAGGCAACCTGATCTTGTTCATGTGTAAGAAAATTAGCAGACCCATGTGGGAGACAGCTGCTGAACAGTTCAGTGGGATGGGATTTATTTGTCACAATTTTAGAACTACTCTGTCAAATCAATACATTGCCAGGTCCAACCTCAATGGAGGTAGAGGGCTTATAGCTGCAACCTTTCTACCACCTGTTTTGTCAAAGTACTGTCTCATAGAGGCATTTATACTGTATGCATCTCTTTAGAAGGCATAAATTTGCTGCTGTCTTTACTTGATTTATTGCAAGAAAAATGCTTTGCATTTCAGTTAACTGACCCCATGACAAGTAAAACTGGAAATAATTTAGGGCAGATTTTCGTTCAGCAACTTAGCATTGTTCCAGTCTTCTCAGTTCCTTCCTTCTTTCTGACACTACCGCTATACCTTGCATAGGTCATCAAAAGCAAAATATGATGGCCGTGATGTATTACAGTCTCTTCAATAGATACAATTCCTACAGGGAGGAAAATGCCACCCAATGGGAGGTTTGCAATCTAATCCTGTGTGCAGTGTGAACCTGACATGTTTTGTTGTAAGAGTTGATAATTTTGCTTTAGCACTTGACCCAGACCAACTTCAAAGCCAGAGGGGACAATTGACAGAAAATCTTTTACCATAGATGCAAAGGGCCAAACAGCCACAGGTACGTGCTGCTGTGGGCTGCACACCTGCAGAGGGTTACAGTACAGTTGAGATGAAGCACTGAGAGCAAAGATAAATTCATCAAAGCCTTAACATTGAACTTCAGGAGAATTCAATCATGGAAGAGTCAAGAGCTGAAATACCTACTTAGAAGACTAATTGTTGCAGAGACTTTGTGTGCCTAATAGCTGCAGATTCAAAGGCACTCATGAAAGAACTCACCAGTCTGCAAATGCATGTGGTGGGAGAGGGAAGGGTCACTGTGCTCTATAATGTTCCTTCCCATACGGTTCCTAAACTAGAGTTCAGATTTGAGGAGAGATAAACTAAGGGGAGTTAAGACCTGGGAGATATCCTGGTGTCGGTCAGGGAAGCTGAGAGCAAACAAAGGAATCCCTTTGGGAGTCTGGTTGCCTTTTACAAAGGCAACCACACTACTTTTCAATGATGATGATAACAAGCAGAGGTCAAACACTCTCTGAAAAGTGTCTGCCAAAGGAAAGATCTCTCTTCCAGGAAAAAAAAAAACAGAGCTTCAGAAATCTTTAGGGCAAAAGAGAAGCAGTCCTTGGGATTTAAGTTTCTGCTGTTTGTTAAACCTTTGGTTTGGGTATTTTAAGTAACAAGCACAAAAGCAGAGATTAAAGTCCATCAATGTAATTAATTTTTCAAAATCCATGCCAATCAACAGAGATTATTTTTTTTTGAGAAATTTTGCTTCATTTTGTCATAGTTGGGGGGGGGATGTTGTGTTTTTGGGTTTTTTAACAAACAGCTTCTGGTGCTTTTTAATGGTAGAACTGGAGTTCTGGTACTGAATCAGACATAAACTCTCTAATTGAGTTTATTGGAAATTACCTAAATGTTTTCCAGGTTGCATAAACAGGAACTATTACTAGTGAATTTCTTCCTTTCTTTAAGCCATTTCTTTGTTTTAACAATGGTCTGCTATTTACTAGAGAAAATTAGTGAGTCCCCAAAGAGGAACAGCATCAGACATCAACATCCCACTGTGATGGGAAAAGGTTCTGTGCACTGCTGAGGCCTTGGCTGCCCAACTGGACCTGAGTAGCCTGGAGTAGCCCTGATCACCTGTGTGTGGAAGGACAGCTCTGCCCTATTCAGCAGTCATGGAATGGGCTCCATCTTGTCTGACATCAGGTAGAAGTCTGAGGACAAAGTTAAAGGATCAGATTCTGAGGGTCGGCATTAATTATATATTATTTGGTTGAACACATGAAGAGTGTGCTTCCCACCGAACAGCAGGGTGCAGCTTTTGAACATTTTGTCACTCATCTCAGGACCAGCAAAAAGGAAGATGCAGGGAACTACAGGCTGGTTACCTCAATCCTGGGGAAGGTGAAACAGCAACTAATTCTGTGAAGTGGTTTCAAGCACATGAAGGTCATTGGGAATAGTCAGCATTACTACTAGTTGGATGGCTTGATGGATGAGAAAAGAGTAAATTATATTGCCTGTTTTGACTTCAGCAAGGCTTTTGACAGTCTCCCATAACATCCTCACAGACACACTGATGAAGCATGATCCAGAGAAGGCTACAGTGATGTGGATAGAAACTTGGTTGGATATCTGAGAATTGCGATGAGCACCTCAAAGCCCAGATGGAGTTCAATCACCAAAATACACGTGTCCCGAGAGTTGATACGGGGCTAGTACTGGCCAATACTTCATTAATGATGTGCATAATGGGGACAGAGTGTACCCTCAGTGAGTTTTCAGGTGAAACAAAACTGGAAGAATGTTTGATACACCAGATGTTTGTGCAGCCATTCAGAAGGACCTGGACAAGTTCAAGAAGTGGGCTGATGAGATCTCATGAACTTCAACAAAGGAAAATGCGAAGTCCTGCACCGAGCAGGGGCTATACCATCTGGAAAACAACTTTGCAATGACTTGGGGGTCCTGGTGGACAACAAGTTGACCATGATCCAGCAATGCACTCTTACAGCAAAATGAACTAAAAACCTGTATATTGCATTAGGCAAAGTATTGTCAGCAGGCTGAGGATCTTTCCCCTCTACTAAGTCCCAGTAAGACACATCAGTAGTTCTGTGTCCAGGTCTGGGCTCCCCAATACAAGGAAGACAGGGACATATCAGAGCAAGTCCAGAGAAAGGTCAAAGAAGTGTTGGAGGAACAGGAACATCTGGCATATGACGACAGGCTGAGAGGGACAGACTTGCTCAGCACTGAGAAGTCTCAGGAGGATCTGAACAGTATATACAAATATTCGATGGGATAACGTAAGAAGGCAAAGCAACACTCTCAGTGGTATCCAGTGACAGAACAAGAGTCAATGGCCACAAGCTGAAAGACAGGAAATTCCATTTAAACAAAAATATATAAATATTATGAGGGGAACTGAGTACAGAAACAAGTTGCCCAAAGAGCCTGCAGAGTCTCTATCCCTGAAGATATTAAAAATCTGACAGGAAACAACTCTGGGCAAACTGGTCTAAGTAACTGTGCTTTGAGGAGGGAAATGGGCAAGAAATTTACAGAGGTCTCCTCCCATCTCAGCCAATTTGTTAATTTCTTAAGGTTATAAGTAAATGTACCTGATGAGACATACATGGATGCCTTTAAAGCAATATTGACAATGCAGTATCAATTAAGAGTTTGTTTTATTCCTTGGCCCCCATGTTGCAGTCTGAAGCATTTCTGTATAGGTACCAAAAATAATGGGAGATATTGAACAACTCCTTCCGCTGTATAAATGCAACTGTCTCTACTGACATTGTAAGTTTCCTAAGAGTCTTTGTCTATGATATACAACCTTCTGTCTGCCCTCTCATGGATGGTGGATGCTTCTTCTGGTAAGAGGTACCCTTTGCACACACATGGGCAACTTGTGTCTGTGGAAGCATCCATTGTGTCTAAGTGGTTTTAATATAGAATGTGCTTGAAGAAGGAAGGGTATCATGAAAAGAAATGGGTGAATTTTCTATTTAGCAACAGAGCAAAGCTGTGTCACCTGTACAGCAAAGTAAACTTTTCAACAAAGTAAAGAGAGAACCTTTACAGCAGTTATTAGCATCTGAAATAGGAAGGAGCAAAGCTCTAGAGCACTACAAGTGAAAGTACCTCCAAGAAATGCACTTCAGGAAGGGGAAAAAAAAGTAAAAAAAAGAAAAAAGAAAAAAAAAAGAAGGAAACCAGTATCTTGAACTTATATATACCAAAGCTCAATATTTAACACAATGAGAGGGGTCAGAGGGAAGTTAATACAAAATACTTTTAAAGTTAAGCTCAAAATTTTAGAGGCATAAATGATGGGAGTTCATACCCACTTGGAGATAGCAGGGAAAATTATCTCCAAAAGTGCAGTGGGGCTAGTTACTGGCTATTGCTGAAATGAAATGATTCTAAAGCAGCACTAAGGGCTTCACTTAAAAAATGCATTGTATTTAGATGGATAACTAAAACTTCAGAGAAATAGGGTTCAAGTAAAATGGTGAGATTCCCAGCTGTGTTCACTGCCAGATCACCAGCATCAGAAAGAAGAGAAAGAATACCGTTTATACATTTCACTAAATTGCATAATGTCAAATTTTCACGATCTTATCCCAAAAGAAAGATGTTGAAGAGAGTGAGAGTGGGACTTTTATCACAGCATCTAGTTTAAGAAAGAAATATATGATTAATACTGAACAGAAAGGTTGGGGAAAGGTCATGCATTATGCATTTAATACGGACGTTGCTAGCCCGCTGTGGTGATGTTTGTCATATACATTAAGAAAACTATGTGTGTACCTTGCCCAGTTGTGTATTCTAGAAATATTATTAGATATGATTGCAAGCTGCATGGTAAACTTCTGTAAAGACTTCAGTTTGCAAAGGGAAAGGCCTTTACATTCCACAGTATGCAGAGTTTTGCTCATTGGTGGGATTGCCATTGAAATTGCTATTTGATTTTTTTATACTTATTTATTTTTCAGCCAAGGGGGAGGTACTTGCACTTTCAATAAAGGTTCTTCTGCTTTTTTTTTTTTTTCCCCTAATGTAAACAAATAAATGGAATTACTTTCTGTGCCACTGTTTTAAAACTAACAGGGATGTTAGTGCTACTCACTGCATGAGAGACATCTTTTACTTAGCTAAAACAAGAGCTGGATTAGACTGGAAAATTTTGTGGAAGTAAAGATTCAGAGAAAATTCAGTTTGTTTCCTCTTGGTCTGATATTCTTACTCATTTTTTTCATTCCTGGAAGAATGACTGGAATTTTTTTGGTAGGACTAGTTAAGCACTGTAATATAACCAGTAAAATTTCCCCTACCGTTTCTCCATTTTTCTAATTCACTAATCAGTGACAATAAAATGTTATGATTACACTATTTTCATATTTTTCCTAAAGGAAATAATTGCCAGGGGACTGAACTGGATTTCTAGTTGAAACTGGGTGAACTGGGTTTCATTTTTCTATGACGGCAAATACAAACTATAGTGTACCTCAAGTTGTTTTTTCCCCATTGAAACTTGGATGTACTTTTCAGTCAGGCAGGACCGAACTGAACCATATCTGTTTCTCAAACAAAGTCAGTTTTTTTCTCTACTTACTAAACGAAGCAAAGAACGTGCTGGAGTTTCTTCTGCTTCGTTGTCTGGGGAGCAAAGTACAGTACAGATATAGTCAGGAAGGCACTCAAGTTTGTCTAATTTTCACAATTCATTGCAACAGAGCCAGCAGTGATAATCACCTTATTCAGAACTAGTATGGATACCAAATCAAAACAGCAGTGACATCTTGGATTTCCGTATCTTCTAGCTCTGCCTCCCCCTGCAGAACTCTGAATTCCCAATGTTAGAGGGATAAGGACAAACTTATTAAAGAAAATGGATAGCTGAAGGACCAGAAAGCAAATTTTTGCTCAACTTGCACTCCCACTTGCAGATGCAACAAGTCTGCAAATAGTTATTTCAACTAAGAATAGCTTTAGCTTTATAAGCCTGGAGTGCTCTCATGCTAAACCCAGCATGAAATACACAGAATAATACTCAGTCCTAATGAGATATGAACCTGTAAAGCACTTTGGCATGTTTGTGGATCTAAAACAAGTTTCACTCATCATAACTGTCTCATATGGCCAAAATTAGTATAAATCTTTCTAATATTTGTGTATTTATATATAAATCTGTGTGAGTTGATGTGTGTATATCTGCGTTCTGAGAAAATACTATAATAACAGTAAATCTGCTCACTCAGGCAGGATAATCTTAAGGATTTTTAAAAATTTCCAGCTTGTGTCTTGTAATTATTATCAAACCATTGAGGAGCTAGTAGTTCCCAAAGGTGGGGACTATGAGCATCTTACAGCAGCCACTTCCATTTTCACTGAAAGATTAACAAAGAATTCCTTCCAGAGTCTGAAGCTGGCATTGCACCTTGGCAAATATTAAATCACAGAAAAGTTAATACGCAATAGCCACCTTCAGTGTCAAACGTTTTCCACATTTTTTTTCTTTACTCAAAAGCATTATTATTTCAGTATGTAAGGGATTAAATTACTGCATTAATTCTTTTCTTAATTTGTATGTATTTGATATAGTATCTATTTTTAATTATCAGAAGTCTTATTTAATTTTGACTTCAATAAAAATTACATATGGAATTGTACACATACTCATCTCTTCTACATGTGAGAAGATGCAATATTCTGTTAGCTGGAAGTAGTCAATTAAAATGTTCAGCGTATAAACACAAAAATGTTTTCCCTTATCAAAGATAATACAGAAGAAGAATAGTCTTGTGGGTAAAATGTTCAGTGCATAAATACAGAACTCTGCTTCTCAACAATATAATAGAGAAAACTTATGATTAAACAAAGGGAGGTAAGCCATCACAACTGCATTCCTGGCTCTGCTAGAACCTTCTGATATGGCTTACAGCATGTTACATGCAGATTTTCAAGAGGAGGCGATACAGGTGCCATGCTGGGAATATGAGTGCTATTATTTTCTAGAAAGAGTAGAGTCTGAAGATATTTTCAACACTGCTCTGCTGAATTTCTGAGTGTTCACTGCTGTATTGTTGCACTGGTGTTCCCTATATGGCAGTTCAGGTGCCCTGTCGATAGATGTACATATTCCCCCACATCTCTTGGGACCTCAGAATGCTGAGGGAACTGGGCTTGAATTTTGTAGTCCTTGAATAAAAAAGAAGTTCTATCAGTAATTGCTGAGTTAATGGCTTCACACAACAGTAATTTGCTATTGCCCAACTGCAATAATCTTGCTTTCTCACCCTGTACCCCAAGGAGACCTCGCCTTCCCCACACGTCCACACAGCTGCCTCTTAGATTCCAAGGCACCTGTGAGGTACTTCAGCACGCTCCCTTTTCCGTGGTGAGAGGCAGCATATGCCACTCCTGATCCCAGACCTGAGGGGCAGGAGGACACATGGCAGAAATAGCTGAGCCCAGTTGTCTGTATCCCTCCTGCTCCTAATGGTCCCAGAAATGGTAGGCATTTCAAATCTTCTAGAGTTACTGGGGCAGCAGCACTGAGCCGGACAGACAGAGAGACATGTAGTATCTCTTTTTTTTCCCAGTGAACAGTTTGTACTTAATCTACTTGAACTAGATCTTAAATCTACTTAATCACTTGTCTGCAAGGAGAGATGTGTAGACCTTCCAAGTATGAGCATAAGAGTCTCCAGGGCTGAACTCCCTCTGACTGTGGTTCTCATTCATGTGACACAAGCATAAATAAACAATAAAAGATTAAACAAAGGACTTGGATACCCTTCTCTTTCTTAAAGATAGAATTTAAGTAAAGCATAAGCAATGAAGTGATCAAATGTTCAAACAAAGTGGGGTTTTTTTTCTCATGTAGAAGCTACCTTTAACTTTTTAGAAAAATGTACCTCCAGGTGCAGGACTTCAGGCACCCAAATCCTTTACTGGATTTAGTGATAGATCCCAGCCACCAGCTCTTGGCTTTCCAGGGTGATGTAGCAGTGGTGTACCTGGATTAGTCTCACCCCAAAGGAAATTGCCAGTATTAGGTATCTGCAAGAGGTTCCTTCATGGAGAGGAACCTTGCACCACAGTGTCTGCAGATTCATATGCTGCTTATTGCATAGCTCGGTTTAATTCTTCTTTTTTTTTTCCTAAGTACAGTGATTTGAGAGTTAGTTCCTTTTGATAAAAAGGAACCTGAGCATCAAGACAATAGAACTGTATATTTCAGTTATTTCTTCAAAATAGTTTTATGCTAATTGGTTACCATTGTGCAAGAATAATGCTCGGTAGGACCAAAACTGTTCAAGAATTTACACTGAATTCAAAGACAGAATTTTCTGAAAGGAAAAAAAAAAAAAAAGCCTTTCTTTATATTTTTTTTTTCAGACCTGCTGAAAGATTTTAACTTTTTCAAAGCAGTATGTTTCAGCTACTCCTTTTGAAATAGCACTTGGCATCTCAAAGTTGACCTTAAGCTGGGGGGAGGGGGGGAAAAAAAGACAAAGGACGTAAAAACTGAATAACATGTCAAAATATTGAATTTTAGACCAGATGACATTTCTTGGCAAATCCCAAATTACCCTTTTATTTCCCCAAAGGAAATCTGGTTTGGTTTGTTTGAACTAATTGGTTTCTCCTTCTGCTTTCTGCCAGTTTCATAAAACTAAATAATTATTTTTTTTAACTTTATTGTGAGCCTTTTTGACAAGAGAGAATGGGATTTTCAAAATTTGCTTTAATATGAAATAGAGATCTGCATCTGACATGCTTCCACATTGATTTCTCTGCCTTCAGATAAACAAAAGCTTTTAAACTTGTTAATTTACAATTGTGAAAGTCTTCTTGTCCATTGCTGCCATGTATCTAGGATAAAGCTAATTATTTTTTTATATTGATCAAGTATAGGATAGAAATTAAACACTTGCTTTTAAAACATGTTCATCCTTCTACCCCTTCCCATGATAATAATTGAAATTACTACAGGAAATACTGCATGTTTGCACTGGCAGATTAAGATATGCAGGACACACTTTTTTCCTAATCTTTGAGTGTGCTTTCCAATGAAACCAAACACTTACCAGTTCTTATAATCTCATTGTGTACAGGCAGAAACATTGCAAAAGAAGTGCTGGAGTTCTTTTTTTCTAGGAAAACAGTTTCCATTCTACATGCATAGTTGGTTTATCTCTGAATCAATGTTTTATATATATATATATATATACATACACACCATATTCTCTATCCTATAAAATGTGCCTCATGGTTTATCCCTGCACTAATATCCCACTTACATGGCATTGTCTGATCCATACTGCTGAAGATTAACTTTGAAAACATTTTGGAGTAGATGCTTGGAGTTCCTGACTGGGAAATCATCTCTGTTAGCTACATTTCAACTAATACATAAACACACTCCACGGTTATTGCTCTGATCACTGCATTAATCAAAAACATAGGACTTTTCTTACATTAAGGCAAATGATTATATACTTCTTCCCTTCTTATCTCCAAGGCCCAAAATAGTCTACCACCTGTCACCAAAATTTACAAAGATTTTGTGAGCTGTCCTAAAGGTATAACTAGTTATTGCTGAGTTTGCCATGCACAACAAATATCATATTGTAGTCACCAAAGAGTGTCTTAAGCTGATAAAAAGTATAAGAAATTCCGTGCTAACACTGGAACTGTCACTTTGTCAGCTTGATGAATCAAAACTCCATGTCTAACAAAACGTGGATTTAGTTATTTTTTCATACAATCCTATGGATTCTTTCCCAGTATTGAAATATTGAACAAAACATACTGCTATAATTAATTCTATTAATTAAGATACAGTAAATCCCATGTAGTACACAGTGTTCCTTATACAGTGTTAATCTATGAATACCAGCAACTGAGCTGTGCTCAGTGAGGAGGCTCTTTGAAGCATGAGCTGGATGAAGGAGGCGTTCTTTTCCATGAGTAGCTGCGTTTTATGTAACACTTCCTTTGGTATTAATTTGCTTTTTTTCCTTATCAGAGTATTTTACTGTCTTTAGTGTATTTCAAATCTCAGAATTACAGAAAAGCGATGAATTTTGTTTGATACACTGGCATTTTCTAGAGAAAAACACAAACTTCCTGATTCGAGTGTGAGGCTGAATAAAAGAGGCAGAGGTCCTTGTGTTAAAGGCACTGTTATTCTGATACTTCACACAGGTAATCATTCCCTAGAGCATGGGCTATTGTTTTCTATCCAGTCAGATATAGCTTGTTTTTTGTTTGGTTGTGGTTTTGTGTTTTTTTTTGTTTTTTTTTTTCTTTAAGAATGAAGTATTCTTAAATAGAAAGGTAAATTCTCTTAGAGGACCTGGCTGCAGTCAATGTCTTAAATATCTTTTTTTTTTTCTCTGCATTCATAACTCTCACCACTGCTAGTGATCAAAGGTCACTAAAACTGAACAAAGCTATTCTTGTGTCATAGTTCTTCTAACTGACACATGAAACTGAATACAGAGGGTAAAGGAAGCGTCTATGAAGCATCTGACTCCCCAAGATGTCCAGCTGTTTACAAGCACTCTGCGACATAAAGAGATAGGCACTAGATCTTCCAAGTCTTCCTATTTGTAAAATAAGGACATATTTTCTGTAACTCAGAAGGTTCCTAAAGTATCTTGCTGATAAATGGGGTGTGTTTAGGTGATGTTTTTTTTTTTTTTTCTCAGATGCCAGGAGACTGTATTACTGTCTTCATGTCATTATAGTGAAGCTATCTTGTTTGAGGTGATCCAGTTAACTTCATTGTGGGCTAATTATAAACATTGCCCAATGACTAACTAGGTTTTTCAGGATCCTGCAAGGGGTTTTTACCTGTTTATAACTTAGACATTAAGTTTTGCTCCATCAATGATATAATTTTCAAGGAATAATGTCACAGATGAGCAGAAAATAATGGGGGGTCCTCTATGGCTTGACAACAGCTTAAGGAGTAGTAATGGATAAAAATAAAAAGAAACAGGTGCAAGAAATCTTAACATTCAGAAGTGAAACACTGAATACACTGGAGATAGGCACAAGTATGTGAAACAGGATCTGCTTTAAATAAACAGGCTCTTTGACTGGCAAACTGAGGGTAGAAACTTATACAAGTTTTTAGTCTATCAGCCCTTGCTGTGTTGTTTTGCAGGCAATGGCATACTCCCAAAGAACAGGCCAGGAATGGACACGGCCATGTCATCCCAGAATGATGAACTCTGCTGACCTTATGCCAGAGAAGGAATACAGACCTGAGAGTCCAGAAGCAAGAAGCAGGATGGACATAAAGAGGTAGTTACTGTATGTGAGGTGAAGACAAGCAATACCAGGTGACAAAGTGAAACAGGGAAAAAAAAAAAAAAAAAAAAAAGAGCATAACTCCAAGGAACAAAAGATTTGAGATCACTTCCCTTTTCCTTAGCTTTGAGGGGATGGAACATCAATTTTAAAAACATTAAAAATCGGAGTTAGATCGTCTTGTCTTTCTGGGCTTGTGATATAGTTGGATTGCGTACAGTAAGGGATGAATATCTGGCATGTTAGGATAGGTGGCTAGAAAGCTTCTGTGTCAGCTTCTTCTGAACCAATGAGACCTTTCCACATGTAACGTAGCCTGCTTTGATTATTGCCTAATTCTGCCAAGACTAGACTAAGGAAATGGTTTGTGTACAAGGTCATATAGCATTTCAGTGACTGGCTACAGACAAAGAGATGGAAAAGCTTAGTTTAAATGCTGGATTCTGACACACAGTTATTAAAAAGAAATAGCAAAATGCAGTTAGGTAGAAACTGATGAAAGTGTGAGAAATCATGACATGGAGCTCACTTTGTTGTCAGAGATTACAAAATAGCACTTAAACAGGTTGTTTAACCTTTCCTAACATTATTAATTGGATATTTATAATATTCTGGGAATGTGTCATAATTGTATTTATGTAAAACATAGCTGAAACAATTTGAAATTTAAACCTTAAAAGTTCCCTTCCCCTTCCTTCACTTCCCTTCCCCTTTGGCAAAGCAGGTGCAGGTTTAAGAAAAAAAGGCTAAATGAGCAACTGAAGTGAAGAGATCAATACTAAGGAATTCAATTAAATTTCCCTCACAGGGGGTTTGCTCCAAATCTCATTGAAGTCAACAGAAAGATTCCCACTGACTTCAGTGGGGTTTTGATGAGGCCCAGGGGACACAGTCAGAGAGGGCCCCATCAGTATTTTGCTGACTTAGAGTCCTTCCTCTGAGTTACCTTTCTTTTTTTTTTTTCCAAGAGAACCCATTTTTTTCTGTTCTCAGACTTGCACTTTGGGTCTGCAGAAAGTCTCTGTGCCCTGAACCTCTTCTAGTGATTAAAACCTCCTCAAATCTTCCCAGTAGTGCTGGACAAAGAGCACAAAAAGATTTCTTAATCACCTTCCCTCTTTTTCATGCATCCTGGTCTGTTCTAGCCCCAAACAAAATTCCCATGTTTATGCAAAATATTAGCTGGCTTTATTTTTATTAAGGGCATGCTTTATTAATCTTAATAAATCAGTTTGTCACTTGCTTTCTGACTGCCTCTCAAGTAAAACGGGGATTGACTGTGCAGTAACACTGTTTATGTCATGCCTGAATAGTTTAAGGTGAGGCTTTGAGTAGTTTTATTGCTTTTGTTTATATAGGTAAACCCAATCTGTGCATTTGAAATGATTGATGAAGTGCAGTCCCACTTGGAGTGTTTGTCATCATTCATGTGCTGAAGTGACATTTCTTTATGTATTTTGGCATAAACATATGCAACTACTGGCAAAGCATTTGACCCTGGAGTCTGACTATTTGTCATTCTAATCTTTTTTTTTCCTACCCCAAAGTCAGGCAAGTTACTGTATATTCCATCTGAATTCATGCTGCTAATTATTCAAGAGACAGTAAAACAGTCCTGTGGCTGAAACTGTAAGTTGCTGAATGCGCATTCTTCTTTTCACAAGTTGGTACTTTGCTGCAATATAAATAAAGTTGGGATGTGTGTAAATGTCAAGAGGAACAGCTGTATCGAGCTACAGTATCTTTTCAGTAAAATCTGAAGCCTATGCTTTGTCAATAGAATAAGGGAAAATACTTTGCACGGGATTTAACAAATCAAATGTGGGCAGAGATTAAGTAAAATACACTAAATATATCTTGGGATATAATTTTCCAATAACACAGTTACAATGAAAGGCAAGTAACCAATAACTCACTTTATGTGAACAGAGATAAATGGATGGTGCCTTAACCTCCAGGCTCAGGGTTCAGACTGTGTGCTGTCTTGTTGGAAAAGAGCTGATTATTTATTGGGGAAAATGTCAAAAAAAAATTTAACTGTAAAGTAATTTTCTCTGGAAAGCAATCACATGTAATTTGTAAAATATATCAACTTTTTTTGAAGAGTCATAAAAATGTTATACAGGCTCAAAACTTACTTGTCTAAATAAGAATTCTGAATATAGTGTATGTATCTACAATAACAGAGATAGATTTAGATATTTGGACATAGAAAGCAAATTATAAATATGATTGCTAGAAAATCAATCCCAATCCTTATATCAAAGAATATTGATACATATTTAAATGGCTGTTATTATAAACTTAGATAACAGTTTTGAAACTTGCACTAACATTATATGATTTTTTTTTTTTTCTGAAGTAATATAAGTCTTAATTCTGCTTGGTTTGCCCTGAATTTCCACACATTCATATGTACAGAAGCATCATACAAATTCTTCAGAAATACAGTGTACTAATGAAAGTTTAAGTTTTGGGTTCAAATTCACTAGAAGGACAAAAGACATATGGAAGTTAGGCAGGACACCCAGCTGCACACGAGACGACATGAGTAGCTGAGTCTATGTCTAGAGGACAGTTGACTCTAAACTGGTTCAGGAGCTCTCCAGGTTCCACTGACAGAATTGGTGAAGGGTCAGTTTATTTGCCTGTGTAAAAACATTTCATTTTCCTTGGGATCTTCCTTGGTCTCCAGCTGTGAGGGAGCTGTAGTACTTCTGTGTAAAAAGGTACTAAAAAGGTATTCAGATTTACTCCTGAAACAAGTTCCATGCTCATACAGGGGGAATAAAAACTCCACCAAAGTAAAGTACCTTACTTCGTTATTTATATTTCAATTCATATTAGGTCATAAATTCGTATTTTACTAATACATATATAGGGGAGTAAATATCTGTTACAAATGTAAAATAGTGTATTTTATTGGTAGGGACAGCTGTACACAAAAGCTCTGCATAAAAATGTACTATTTACGGTATTCTTTTCCTGATATTTTCCGGAAGTTTCTGAAAGATATGGAAGGTATGTATTTAGAGCTACATCCATACTCCATGCTCTGAGACTAATAACCATGGCCATTTGCATTTTCCTTCCTTTCTCCTCTTTGCTTTTATCTATATAAAGATAGCTTTATATAGTTTTTTCCCTATTACACTTGTCAAGGACTTTGATTTCTTCCTAGTTGTTCTATTAAAATTTTACTACATTTCACTCACTGTGTTAAATAGACTCTATTTTGGGTATTTTTCAAGTATCAAAAAAAAAAAAAAAAACAGACAAAGGTTGCCATCATGTTCACAGAAATACTTTTATTCTCCTTCTTCCCCTCAAAATAACCCTGGCATAAAAAGGGAGAAAAGATGAGAAATGGTTTGGATTTTTTTCATGAGGAATACTTGCCCTTTCAATGATGATACATTTCTTTGTACTTTTTGTTATAAGAAATGGCATATAGTTGGAAAAATCTCTGAGAAATGCTTCTCATTATCAAATCATTGTATGCAGTAAATGTATCATGGCACTGCTAAAACCCATGGTACAAACTAAACTGCTTCTATAAAGGAAGATTGGCAAACAATACGCTGCAGGTGGACTGTGTCTTACCTCTGGCTATTTTATTGTTTTATTTTTTTTTCTTGGAATAGAGCTCACGTAAATGATGCATCAAAATATTTGTGGGCTGAGGAGGAAATGGGAGGTTACTTGTCAGGCCTGTCTGTATTTCTGCCTGGCTTTTTTCTCAACTTTGACTCCTTCTGGGATGTCGCTGTTTTGGAATATGTGATAATATGTTGCATTAGATATGCAACAAGTCATGTGTAAAGCAAATACAGTAGCACTTTAAGTGAATGTCTCTCTTGATAAAGGAATATATTCCAATTACATTAATCCATTAATGGTTCATTTCCTCAGATAATTGGCTACTTATGTGCATTTTTATTTGCATCCACTAAATACATAGCCTAGAGTTACCAGGATCTATGTTAAGGCTAATGATTTCATTCTACGTTAGCATTTACAAGCTAAAACCAGTTAAAACAACATAACTTTGATGAACAGACTTGCCAAAAAATAAATTTTCTTTATTGATTGATTTCCTGCCTTCCAGTTACAGCTTATAGATAATTCTGTTTTTCAATTCCTTTTAAGAACAGTATATAAAGAAATGGCAATGTCTCATTTGGGTACTGCTTTAAAAGCACAGCCCTAAATTATAATTTGTCATTAATCATTTTTGTTGGTAAATAAATTTTTAATCTAGTAATAATAACTGGCTTTGAATTTTGTACCTGGTACTAGGGAAAGTTATAATTTTTCAATGAAATACTACATTAATTCATTTTTTGCCACTTTCCATTCAATTTTTTATTCCAGAAAAAAAAGCTCTCACACTATCTGTTGCCCTGATATATGATCTAGCATGTTAGAAATAAACTACAGATGCTACCTTTCAGAAATCACTAATCCAGAAAGTTTGAGCTCAGATGCCAAGTTTTTGTAGTCTTCAAAATTTTGTTCATATGTGACTATCAGTTGTTGATTACAACACATAAATACAGTGATAATTGTTCATTGATTATCCTTTGAGAGAAACCTGGTTATTCAAAAACATCTGAATAAATAAACGGGGGGGGAGGGGGGAGTGGAAGGGAAGTGTAATTGTGCTTATTTTGCAATGCAAAGATCCCAAAATTTCTTCCTTTTCTCTCCTCCACTTTTTTCTCCATTTCATTAACATGTTTATTTTAGTTTACTTTTCATCCTTTTGTCAGAGTTCTCAACTGTCCCAAATATTGATCAAACCTCCTGAAATTTTGACAGTATTCTTCTCCTGAAGCTCAATGAATGTCTAATTGTCAGAATCCCAAAAATGGTCCATCTTATAAAAGTGTGACAAAAAAGACCAAGATGTGTTCCTCTTTGTCACCTTGAATGTGAAATTGAACCTTCACTGTTAAAAGTTAAAAATTAAAGTCTTCATTTAAAAAAATGCATGTTTTCTGCAGAAAATACTATTTGGGTTTTGTTCATTTGCTTGTTTACAAAAAGAAAATGACCCAAGCCTCAGAGTATTTCAGCTCTTAGTGAACTTCAGAGAAAAAGTTAAAGCAAGTCCTGTGACTCACACTGTGGAGGCAAGCACAGTCACCCCCTCTGGCTTTAGATATCTGTGGAACACCAAAATGCTCCAGTGCACAGTAGATTCTTTTAGCAGTTCAGCTTCAGTGGCTGCTTTCCTTTTCAGGCACCAGCTTATAACTGAAGAAGGAAAGGTCTACCAAGTCATGCTTTCCACTGCAAAACAGAGAATAGACATGCAACATTTGATCTCAAAATTTCTGCTTGCCCAGAAAATGGAACTGCTGATGACAATTGAATCTCCCTTCCTGAATATAGAATGTTTTTCTTGCACAGTTACATGAACCTAATAACCATATCAATCAGGGTTCTTGAAAGTAAAGCAGTACATTCTACTGAAGTGTCTGAGGAGATGTTGAGGTTAAGAATATGTTTGAGTTTCTGGATGGATGACAAGGTTGTTTTTGTTTCGACGTTAACTGGGAACATGAAGAAGCTGTGAAACTCTAAGCAGAGTATACTCAGAGAAGGAACTGAAGTTTTCAAAGAGAAGGAAAAATCGCTTACATGGAAGACCTTATGTGTCAAGTACTCCTGGATTTACACGTACACAAGTAAGTCTATGTAGATTTATAACAAGGGTGCTATGAGTGCAGCAATTGCACTGGTATATTTGGAATTGAAGTTTCAGTATGTTCATGATCTAGGGGCATAGTTCTGATATGTCATTACCTTAAATCTGGCAAAAAAACCCTGCACTTTGGAAAGAAAAGAGCCTGAAAGACTGAAACAGCTAGGAAAACAGGTAAAGAATGCCAAATTAATGTATAACCCTTGGCTTCACAGAGGCCTACAGTGATTCTTGGATAATGAAAAGAAATTTCATTCAAAAATTAATTAAATGCAGCCTTTGGCCTGAAGTTCTTCACAGTAACCCTGTGACTGCTTGAGACACTGCTGTTTCATGCTTCTGATTTTTCCCTAATCTTTAATATGGAACTACACATTATTGTTCTGGATTTTTAGCTTCTTTGGTCAATTTGCTGTTCCCTTTCTAATTCCCTGATCAGAGCACTCTCCCTGAAAATTTTATTGGATTACTCTAAAACACAGTCTCTCTTTAGGGTAAGTCTTCACAAGAATATAGAATGTTTTCAGACAAAACAATAGGAGCATTTAAGGTTCAGTCTCCAAACTTTCCAACCAACAGGTTGCCCAAGCACTAAAGTTATTAGAGTGCCTAAGTTATTTGCAGCTCACATTGGCTCAATTCCCACCTGCAGAGATTATCAAAAGCATATCCCTATGAACAGGTGTTGTTTCAATATAAAACTACAGAGGGAAGAGGATCACTTTGCTTACGGAGTCTTGCAGAGTGGAAGGAACCAAACATTGCTGACCTTTACTGAAGCGTGTTCACTTTTGTGTTGTTGCTGAGATAACAGCTACTGGTACACTGACAGGGAGCATTTATCGCTCAACCTTCACAAAAGAGTGTAGAAATTCACCTTTGATAGCTCTTTCTTAAATGACAGGTGAGAAATTGTGCAGAGATGCTTGTCAGGACTTGTCAGCCCAAGAATGAATAAAAACGATTGGTGTTATGTCCACATTTGAGAACACAAGATCCCAAAAACTGCTTTGCATTAGCTGCCATAAGCAAAAAGTATTGAAAGACAGTATCTTATTTGGATGATTAACACCTGGAGAAGAGTGAGATACTGGAGATAAAGCTTCAGATGGTTACACAGAGCACAGCAACTACAACAGAAAATGCTGAGTCACCACTTCTGCTGAGACATGCCAGGAAAATCACATCTATGTTCTTTCAGACAAACATATATTTTGACTGTTTGACAGTATTTTTCTGAAGTAGATGTGTTTTCCTTCTTTGAAAACCAGGTATTGCTCTGGATTTCACAGTGACACAGAAACAAGGAACAGATTGGGCGAAGACAGATAGGTGGGCAGTGGGAAGTGCTTCTAAATGCTGCCGTATAGGCAAAGACCGAGACAGTCTTGGACTTACTACAGCCCTGGTTTAGCACTTGGAAACAACAAACCAGATTCAAGTTTGCTTCAGATCAGTCATATGAGAAAGTAATCCTCTTTCCCCAGCCATGTAGTTATTAGGTGTATTCCTCTGGGCTTTCATCAAAAGCTCCAGACATGAGCTTATCTTACTATAGACGGTGAAACTTTCAGATGTTTTAAAAATATTTGTGGAATGGTCAGGCTTCCCACTGGAATTTCAAATTAGATACCTGTATTGGAACACTTTATCCATTTTCCATATTAAACCAAGTACAAAACAAAGAATCTGTTTGGTTTACATAAAGGTCCATGGTAGTGTTTGATATCATAAAAGGTAAGAATAAACTTTTTATCTGTTCACTGGTTGTATTCCTTGCCAGCTTCTCCCAAACTCTAATCTGAAAAGAGCCAGTACCATCACATAGTGGCCAGTGGCTATGTCTGCATTTGCAATAAATTTATCACACCTGGAGTAAATCAAGACAAAGCAGGTGACAATGAGGTCCTCACACTTGCTTTATGCCTTTCAGGTGTTCTGCTTCACAATTTAACCTTTTCCCCTGGACTGAACATCCCAATTGCGCATACCATTTAATGCTGTTCAGACAAGCAGGCACTGGTGCTTCTGTAGTGACTGGTGCACATAGGAGTTCTCAAAAAAAACCCCAGTTCGTTCATCAGTATAATTCTGTGGAGCAAAGCAACGTTCAGTTAGCAGAGAGATTCAGGAGTTTTATTTCAAAACTAAATTTCAGCTCAAATCAAAACATTAATTCAGACACAACTTGCATGACTGTATGGGGAAGCTGAATATTTGCGAATGTGAGTGTGAGTCTTGAATTAAACATTAGCACTGAACACAGTTCAAAACTTCCTGAATTTGAAAGTGTACATAAGGAATTAGAATGTATTTTTAAGACTTTAGAGAAGCAACAAAATGCTTCAGCACACTCCACACAAAGTGTGTGTTGAAGATTAATAAAATATTTGACAGGGACCAAAGAAAAGTAATGAAAATTTGTCTATGTTATCTAACTTATTTTGAGTGAAAAATTACAGTAGTACCAAAGGGGTTTTTTTATATTTTCTGACAGGTGTTGAGAGGGTACTAATTTTTCATATCAATTTTCCCTAAGGTTGAGTAAGGCCTTTGTGTGTTTTGATATCAGGTCCACTTTGATAAGGCACCCGGAAGTTCAAATGTGAGTTTGGAACTCCCAAAACCCTGTCACTCCAAACCACACACTTCTCTTTCTTTCCCATCCAAACAAGTCTATGACTTTTACTTCTCCTTCAGCATTCCAAATTTAAAATGCATTTTAGGACATCTTTAGAGAAATGGTGTAGGCTGATCCTACCAGCTTCTCAAGAAATGGTCAGATTACCTTTTCATCCTGATTCTTTCCGGGAAGTTTGACACCTCTCTCCTCTAATACATATCTTCATGTTGGCATTTTCTTCTTAGCATACCCATCATTACTCCTCTGGGTCTCAAAATCATTCCTTTCAGCTTTTAAAGTGGCCTGAGACACAAGAGGGTGTGCTAAACCTTCTCATACAAGGCTGTGGAAAGAATTGTCTAAATATTTCAAACCAGAAAAACTAACCTGATTAAAACAAATTTTAATGTTGTTCAATGTGTTTAGAGAATTGAAGGAAAATAGTTTGATCCTTTCCACAGACCTCCATTAAAATCCCTGATTCCATTTAAGAAGCTGCTGGAAACCTCAGTTCAGAACTTGGGCTGGAAACAAAGCAAACTTTGAGTTTCTAAACAGAAGCAGGAAGGTTGGATTTTTACCCCCTAATAGAGACAAATATCTTAATGGTATTCTGTTTGGTATCTGGAAAAGAAAAATCTGTCTGTCTTCCACTTTTTAGCTGCTTTGAAGTAGGAATTTATTGGTGATTTCCAAAGTGAAATGAGGGGGGAGGGGAATGATGGAAGGGAATTTCTTGCAATGTGTTAGTAACTCTCAGTGGCTTTTTACAGTGAAAATGCAAAATGCCTTCTCTAGTTCCTAATAATTTTAAAGCACTGTTTCCTTTTGACAGCTGCAAGTTGCTGAATTGAGTATATTTTAAGTTTATCTCTTTTATTTCTTCTATGCAAATGACAGAAGTTCACCGTCATTGTTATTAAAACAAGCCCAAACAGTCCTTAAGAATATTTTGTTGTCATTCAACGTCACAATTGTTTTTATTTGAAGGCCACCAAAGGGCCTCTTCTTGACATCATTTTTCTGCATTCATAAGTGGTAACCTGACTGTTGTGAACACTAAGGCTTTACTGACCAATTTTTCTAACAGAAGACACAGATGTAGGTTGTACAGCATTTGCTATATATACAACTATAGTAGTATATTTTACTTGTGTTTAAACCAACAAGTGTTTTGCACTCTGTCTTTCTTCAAAAGCCTAGTAAGCTTTGTACTGTCAGATTTTTCCTGCCAACCTCTCTCCTTATTACTATTTCTTTAGCAGGTTCTCAGAAGTGGTAAAAACTCTCATACTGCCTATATTAGACAGAAAAAATCTCATACTGAGATTCTACAAACTGAGAATCAGAATCTTTATTCTGATACTTAACTATTTCATATTTTCCTGAAATAAATCAGATACCCTCTTTAGCTTAGGTCCATATGTCTCATTTGGATATTTAAGAAATAAAAAACCTGTAATATTTATTTCCTCCAAATTTGCTGGAGGCTGAAGTTTTTCCTAATAAAACAAACGTGGAGGTTCTAAGGAACAGTGTTAAATTGCTCAAAGTTTCCACTAGAGTTGCATAAATAAAGAACAGGAAAAAACTAATATCTTGATGCGTTTTTGTCTGGTCCTAGTAATCTCATGAACTTCCCTATGCAGCCTATAGCTTGGTGTGATTTGATTTTCAGGTACTGTTCTTTATGTGTCTACCTTAACTCAGCCATATGAGGGCTATTTCTCTTAAGACAGAGTTCAAAAGATGCAGCCTTCTAGAACAACACTGCAACATTTGAGTGGTTCAAAGCATTTTTGTTTTAATTCTCTTTTACCAAAAGAATCCAACCTGCTCGCATAAACACATGGTCCCTCATTCACCCTTTAGAGTACATGAATATAGCTCAAGCAGTACCTCAGTGTATGAAATCAGTTTTATTCAGAGTATGGGACTCCTGTAGTTTCCTTTGGTGATAAAATAGCAAAAAATTGAACTGCTTAAGAGACAGACTTCTGTGTTCCCAGGAGAAGGATGTGCAGTCTCTGTCTGTGGAAGCTTCCAAGACCTGACAGAATACATCCCTCAGTAATGCAGTCTGTTCTTGGAGCTGAGAGTGAGAGGTGGGAATACATCTTTCTGAGGTACCTTCCAACCTGAATTGTCCTATGAATGAACATCTACCATTCTTCTTTCTTTGTTTCTGATTATCTCAATTTCTTTTGTTTTTTCTAAATTTCTAAATACTTCCCCTTTACTAGGGGAAAAAAGAAGGAATCAGCCAAACTCACAAGTCCTTCTAGATCTTCCATTGTCACAGAAAAGTAACACAGCATTAATTCACCTTGTTTTAAAATGGTGTGAACACCCTAGGGCACATAGTTTGCCAAAGCCCCATGCTGGAAAAGCTGGACTGTGTGTTACTGTAATGGTGGACAGTGGGTCTGCTGACCCCCTGAGTGCTGACATTAAGCTTGACAACTCTGAGGTGCATCCTTAAAAGAGGGAGGGACACGGATGGACAAAGAATGTAAACAAGAATGTGGAAAAGATAGTCGGGGATAGGCTGCAAGTTACAACACTTAAAAGTTACCAATAAGAAGTTTTGTTACTTGGAAAATGTAAGGGAAGGCACCTATCAATAAGTGACAAGTAACCACTGTAACTATATAAAAGTGTGTGGTAAACAATAAAGGCAGTTAGTTTGCTTGCTATAAATAGACTGCTTTGCTGCTTTTTTGACCACCACAACTATATGTTACCCCCAACCCAATCAGTATGCCAAACCTCACAAGGTTTCTTTCCACTTACTTAAAAGATTCCACCTGGTTTCACTCCCCTGATAGCTCCAAGTTACTAACTCTGTGTCACCAAATTCAGACCTCCTCAGTGCAGCGGAACCATCTCAGTCCAAGGTGGAAGTCCCTCCTGGATTACTGCAGCTGATGCTGAGAGCAAAGCCAGGAGAGGAAAAGTGATAATCTTGTAGCTCAAAGCAGTAAGTTACCACTGATCACCTGCCTGGTACTCTCTCTGTTAGGTGAGAACTACCCGTTGAAGAAGACTCTCACCTCACATTTCAGAAAAGACAATCAGAAAGGTTTGGGGAACTTCTAAGTAATGCTCATTTTTTTAAGCATGACTCTAATCCTCAGTAAATACCATCTTCTGCATACTTTAATTACATATTCTATTTCATAATAGCAATAAAAGACTACAGCACATTGCATTTCTATAGGCATAGTAGTTTTTCAATTGTATTCTATTTTATTTTAATTTTATACTTTCAAGAGCTGGTTGTCACTTGGCCTTCAGCTTCCTGTCTTATACCACCCAAGGCTTTTTTAAATGCCAAAACACAGTGCTCTGTGGCTCAAATAAATGACACTTTAGAGAGTGACAAAATCATTATGCTAAATAGTCATCATGGCAGCATTATTGCCCTGAACTGAGGTCGTCTGGCTCTTTCGAGGAAGGGTGTATATGTGCACATTGGTGCAGTGAGTCCTGAGACTTTCTCCAGTGTATTGCACTCCCAGATTGCGTGACCTGAAATTGAAACCCATCTATTGCTGGATTGTTTCAGAGGATTTTGAGATAAGTGGAAAGCTGTTGCTAAAGATGTTCATTTTGTTCTGCCCTTTGTAAATTTCTTGTGATGTTATTCTTGTTCAAATACCCTCTCTAGGCTATAGCTAATGGAGAAATAAAAGGAACTTTCCTTGGCTTTTTTTGATTGGTCTTTCTGGTTTTCATTCATGAATATCTTTATGATTCTCCTGTATTCATTTTTCAAGGTTGTCTCCGCAATTATGACACATTATCAAGGCAATTCAAAATAATATATAGACTTCTTAGCATTTCCTCTCTCCTGATGGCTTCCTTGTCCTTTCTTTTTCTTCCTTTTTTTTTTCTTTTTTTTTTTTCCCTGATGATGAAACACGGTTAAAAGCGGGCTGTGTTTATTCAGTTTTGTTCATGTTCTCTGACTTAACATCTCTGTATCATCCTTGATTTAATGAAGTAGAGGATGCAAGGCTGTTTATGAATATTTCTTTTTACAGTACACAAAAAGGAACAAATATCAAACTAGCAAAAACAGAGTCTAAGGTACAGAAGGCTGGGTTTCTTTTTTCTTCCCTATTCTTATGAAAGAGAAGGAACTGGCTCAGCTGGGTATCAGTCATCACAAGATTCTGGTTTGATTTCTGCAGGTGGCAGAGGTAAAAAGCTTGGCTGTGCAGGGCCTGGGGATTCAAAGGAAGAAATTGGTCAGAAGTTCTTTCACTTCATCAAATTCTAATGGGAGATAAGTAAAATTTACCAAGTTATTCGGTATCTCATTCTTTCTCTCATTCTTTTGCCACCTAGAGTATTATCAGATAATAGGAAAACACTGACCAAAGTATACAGACTGAAAAGCCTCCTGTTGAACCTATGGACGCCTATATGCTTACTAGGGATGATTTTGACACGCAAATCCTGTCTCTCTTTATTTTTAATTTTTTTAAATATGATCAGTTCATCATGTCTGAAGATGCCTTCATTGCTCATATATAAAACTAGTGAAACTAGAGTTTAATTTTAAGGGACCATTAATTCTCTTCTCTAGAAGAACAAGAATCTTGACTTCCAAATAAGATCAAGAGAGGCAGAATTAAAATAGTACCTTAAATGTAAGTGTTCTTATTCACATGAGGTACAGTCTTACAGTTCTGGAATTCTGACAAAGATAGACAATGTTTTCTAAAAATGATAAAATAGGAGGCATGGTACAGCAAAAACAATATAATTCTGAATTATCTATCCCAGAATTTGAAAAGTAAGAACATCACCTGTGGTCTGGTAAACTAAGGAGAATGAAACTGATTTTCTAATTATTACCTTTGTAAATATCTTAATGAAATTTAAAGAAATGCGCAAATAACTCTGCAAAAAATACACTGAATTAATACAAAGGAAAAATATATGAAGGGTGTTATTTCTGCAATAAAGAGCACATGTCACTAAATGAGGTTGAGTGATATCTTAGATTTTGTGATAGCATTGCAATTTTGATATTCAGTTTCAATTCACATCACAAAACATCTGATATATATTTTTTGTAATTAAGCGTATTTAACCATTACCTAATGTTCAGATTGACTTCTTGAAATGCCTTCTCTTTAAAATGGAAATAATGAAACAGAAGGCTATGACAAACAGGAGGCAAGTGATTGTGAACCTCTTTAGAAAAATCTCTATTAAAAACAAATCTCTCAGATACTTGTTTCTTATATAAAAGGAGGATACAGACAAATGTTGAAAGCTGTGTAGTAATTGTTAAGGACCATAATTGTTTAGTAAAGTGAAAGGTTTGAATCTATTTTATTATTCAGCTGGCTGTTGTTAGACCTAGACTTCTGAGGCGGAAGTGCAACTTAAAGTGACGCTTACCACCTTAAGAACAAGAACCAGGGCTTTTGCCCCTCCTTCTCTCTATATTAGCTCCTAGACAACCCTCAGAGTGTATGTAACTCAACAGATTCTAGCATTGTAAAATGGAATAGATATTCCATTAGCCATGTGCTAGAATACTGACAGTCTCTGAAGCCCATAGTTCTTTGCTGATAATCAAAAGCTTTGTGGAATAATGTGAAAAGCAGAGAGAGGCCTGAACATTGCATTTAGTGTAGATTCTTTCAGTGCTTTATCATATCTTTCCCTGTAAAGAATTTGCTGTTGCTGTTGTCTAGCCAACAATATTTTAACTGGGATCTGGCAAGGACATGCCTGAACTCTTTTCATTTAGAGTTATGTTTCATAAAATGTGAAGTTAAATGTGTTGTGTCTTGTTCTTATATAATATTTTTCAATATTTATTTTCAGAATATCCTTGTCTTTTTTCAATTTGGTTTCTTTTTGTGTGTGTGTGTAATGTAAGGGTATCTTGTACTTTAGCTGCTTATTTAGTAGTCAAAGGAAACTGTATTCTGAAGTAAAATACAGCATTTCTACACTGCCCATATTTCAGGGCAGAAGTAGTTTCAATGTAGGCTTTAGCTTCTTCAAGTCTGTTGAAATATGTTTTTAGAAACTGAAAAAGAAACGTAGTTGTATCAAGATTTACCAAGCATTTTTAAATTTGTAAAGTAGCATTTTTTTGTATAGATATCAGTGATCAACTTATTTGTACTTGTGAGGAAAAAAAAGGAATCATCTTATCGAAACTATGTCATAACCTGTTTTCTACCTTTCTTGTAAATTTGAATTTATCTCCTAAGGGATAGCTGATGATTATGTCAACTGGAGAACAACTGGTTTTCCTTTTATTGCCTGTTTTTCACCTGTTCCAAGTTTTTGTAATTTCTTTCCTCAAAATATTGAAATAATATATGTTAGGACAGATCTCCTTAATGCTGATAATTTATTTTTTTTAAGCTCTCAGGACATTCTGAGATAACATCCAGCTTTAATAACATATTATACTCTTAATTTTTGCATGGAATTCCAATTAGCATAACTGGGAACTCTGCACTAAGTACAGTAGAGAAAATAAAACATTCCAGTACAACTTTCAAAATGATGTGAATGTTGACAGATATGAGACAAAATGTTAAGCAACAGCAAAAGCTTTTGCTGATTATGCTGTAAATTTCCCTTATTTGTTTAGTAAATCAGTCTTTTAGATTTTAGTTATTTGCTTCTTGGATGCCCTGTCCTGCCTGCCAGGAACTTCCTTTGCTAGACCAGGTTGCTCAAAGTCCTATCCAACATTGCCTTGAACATTTCAAAGGATGAAGCATCCAGAACTTTCTGTACAGTCCGTGTCATTGCCTCACCATGCTCATTGCAAAATGTTTGTTCCATATTATTAATCTAAATCTGCCTTCTTTCAGTTTAAAACCATTACAGCTTGTTGTGTCACTGCAGGCCTTGGTAAAAAGAAGAAAAAGAATAAAAAGGAGAGCAGGAGAAGCTAACTGCTGCCTTTTACTGAGAGTGCAGCACCATGATTTATTCTGCTTGGCATCAGGAAACAGGGACCTTAGTCATCTCCTCACTATGACATGGGTTCCTTTAGGATCTGCACTCTCTTCATAGCCACTCTGCACATAGACCTTGCTACTGGTTTAGAGGTGCGAAAATCCTTGAGGGAACCAGAACTAAAAAGAATAGACCTTTACGACTTTCGTAATAGAGATGATACGTTGCATCTCTTCTTAGTGGTGATAGATGGTAGTGTGCTTTTGCTTCTTTCTGCATACTGCACAAGAATAAGGTCATACAGAGGTAAACCATAATAACTAAAGGGATCTGTAATGGAAAATACTTTTCTAAGTGAGACTTAAAAAAGGCAGGAAATCTTGAACTGTGGTTCCTCCTCTGCACACATTTCTCTGGCCCTGTGATCAAGGAATTTGCATCGAATTCATCAAATCAAAGGCACAGATTCTTAGATACTTGTTCTTTTTGAAAAAGCAAGGAAATGAAATACTTGGAGAGAATTGTGATAGTCTCACAGCAAATGAAAATGCTCAGCAAAATAGATCCCATGATTCAGATTTGATTCTTATTGCTGCTGGATAAATTTGTTGTTAAAAAGATGCTTAGCAGTATGTATCACGCTATATTTGCTCCCTTTTCACCCACAGTATCCTGACTGGAAAACACATCTACTAAGCAGGTGCTGTAGCAACTCTGTTTTGCTAAATGTGAGCTACATATATTTAAGCAATTTGCATGGAAGTATGTAAATAGAGGGGTAAATTTTGCTTTCATACCCTTAACCTAGCAGATTACAGATACAGAAACACACTGTCGGAAGAAGAAAGCTGGATCATCATGCTATGAAGCACTAGGAAATTACAAAGTTGTAGCAACAGAATGAGGGGTTGTCACCTGCTCAAATTTTATTCAACAGAAAAGGTAATAGAGGAAAGTCTATACTAAAGTCTATACTAAAAAAAAAAGCTGATGCCAGAAACTTTATCAGATATATAAATAAATATGAGATGCAAAACTTTTAGAATTCAAATATTGCTCTAAACACATCCAGAATGGCAGCAATCGTCACAAACAACAAGAGAGTCAGAAGATTCATTTGTGTCAACAACCCCAAATACCAGAAGGCAAGGAAGCAATGAATATTAATGCAACCATATTTTTTGGTAAGGTCTCAGACAGGAGCCAGCTAGCAAATCTGGGCTGGCCATGCCTCAAGATGTAGCACAACCAGAAATAACAACAATGTCTGACATGATTTTATGTATTTATTGAAGGTATTGTTAAGTTTACATAATGATGCTAGGCATTGGAAGGACTACTTGAAATCCACTTTCAGCTTAGTTACCAGGATATTTCAAAGCATCTATAAGTCTGTGTTATGCTGATATTGATTCTTAATTCTTAAGTTTATTTAGGAAAGGACAATGTGAGGAAATGAACCTGTAAGATCTTTCTAAGGCAGTTAGAGCTGGTCCTTTGTCTGTGTAAAAGCTGCTGTACCACAGAATGTTGATCACCTGGAACTAGATAAATCAGAACTGGTGACTTAATAATACATATGTTTAATAGATGCGAAAATATACAGCCACAGTATGTGCGATAGGTAGAACCCAAAAGCAGCCCTTGAGCTTGTACAGAAACTGAAATCATCCAGCTGCAGATCCTTGTTTTCATTACTTTAACACCCTTTGATAGTTTACAGTCTGGTTTACAGCTGTATTTTCAGTGAAGGGCCAGGTACTAACCCCTATTTTGAATTTGTATGACTGAAATGTCCATAACTATGAGCATGTCTGTTAAATGTCAGGCCGTAATTCCCTTCCTCAGTCTTTATTTGTATCATCAACAAATAGCATTCCCTTACATAATCCACAACCGTTTTACAAACTTTAGCAAAATGCTGAAAAACCACCAAGATGCAAACCACCACAAAATTTAACCCTACAACAAATGGAAGCGTGAAATGTGTATGATTTGTAAAAATTTATAAATAAATAAACATTCCTGAAATTAATATACATATGTGACTACACAAAAAAGCACGGCTCTTGGTTTAAAAACAGGTTTATTCTTCCCCCAAATTCTTTGTTCACTGATGATTTACCTGTGCAAAACTGCCCCTCAGCATGTTCTAAAAATCAGTGGCTGTAATAAGCAAGAATTAAATTAGTGCAGAAAAAAGTCTATCTTGTAATTATGTAGGAAAACTATCATAATGAAATCTGTATATTTTACTACTTCTAAGATTTTTTTAACCAAATGGTGCTGAAACATTTTAAAAAAGAAAAATGAACACTTACTCTGATTTAACAGTGTAATTTCATTGACTACCAAAGAGCGGTTCCTGATTTATACCACAGAGATCAAATCAGACCCAGTTCCTCTATAATTTTCTTCCTAGCATTTCTGTATGGATGAAAATCTAAGTAAGATTATGGGGTTTTACGCACGCATATTTGGCAGCCTTTTTGTATTTATTGGTGTTTCAAATATCATTTGAATTTGGTGCCTTTTTGCTAAAGAGTCAAATAAGTTATTTGCTGTATGAATAAGTATTTGATAGCAGATCAGACAAAGATATGGTGTGAGGTATGAGTTTGCAGATGCGCTAAAATGACTAAAAGGCCAATTTATCCCTCATGTAACGTCGCTGAAGTCAATGAATTTAATCTTTATGTTGAAAATCCAATTTCACACTTAAATAGATTATTTATATCAGAATTGTTTGTTTTTGTTTAGTGCTAGTTCTTGTAAGAATACCCTGTAGGATGAGACCAATTAGATATTCACTTGTAAGTTTTACACATACAGCACACAGTTTGTTTTTTTCCAAATATATCACCCCAATTCATGTCAAGGAAATTCCAATGTACTTGCACAGTATGTATAATCAGTAATCATTAGTCCAATTAGTGAAGATTATGGATTTAGATGAGATATGACACTTGAGCTAGAGAGAATTCAGAGAAATCAAAAAGCTGGACTGATATCAGGAAGTGTGAGGAAATACAGTCATTAAAATGGAAAAAACACAGCATCACCAAAACAGTGGGAGAAAATTGGACTAAGCTGAAGACTAGAAGGAAAAGTCTTTTAGCAAAGAACTATGGTGTTCCATAATACATAAGTACAATAAAAAAGGTTGGTGCATACAGGTCAGTAAGATTTAGGAAACAAGGATGTGCAAGTAAGGAGCAACAATCCCAGAGGTACATTAATGAGCCAAAAGCACATGGGGAAATAGGTACTGAAAGAGAGTGGTCAGTCTTTTTGTCTTCAGCACCTGGATTCAAGGCATAGGGAAAGCTGTGAGCAGCAGCAGGTCAGTGTTCCCAGGTTCTCAGTCTCCAACACTCCTGTCAATATTAAGTCTTTGGCTTTTTTCTTCATTAAATATTGCATGTTTCATCCTGCTGTTCAAACTGCTCCAGAATCTATTCCTTCTTGAGCATCCTCACACTGTTTCTTCCCAAATGATTTCAAGTAGAGTCCTTGGGACAACAGGTAAAACACATAGTCTGAATTTTCTCCAGCATTTTCAGACCTGCAGGATTTAGATGTGTCATCTGTATCAATTCGTCTGTCTTTATATGACTTCTAGTGTTTATGTGTTTTAATCGGAGATGATCTAAATATTTCAAATTAAGAGTAAAGACATAGGGCTCCAGTACCGATCTTTCTACACACTGTCAATCTTCAGTTTCTACAGTTCTTTTTCTAATCTGGTTTGAGTTGGTTTTACATCTAAACAGTGTCTTCTTTCAGAGTGCTAGGACATTGTTCAGAACTATGGTTTGTAGATTACAGATGTTTTTTTCTTGTCGTGCAAAGAAATTGTTTCTGCTGTGCAACCTGTGTTTGTAAAAAGATACTTTATTAAAAAATTTACTGTTCACCAAAGTCACGAACACTTGATTTCCTTGAGAAGCTGAGTATTCATGGTCTTGAAAAATTCCAGGAGAGAAAGTTAGGTTCATTCCACTTTACACTGTTTGGAAGTTTACCACCTGCAATAACAAGTTGTGTTACCACATACACTATTCAATGGTGTGGATTTATCTGGTTTTCAATGTATCATCAGAGTTTTTTCACTTGGGAAATACTTCATATTTAAATTGGGATTGTAGAAATCACTTCTTCAAACCCAAGCAAGAATCTAGGTTCCCTCTAGAAAGGAAGGAGAGAAAGAGGAACTTCTAGGTGGTGTTCTGGTTTAAAGATAAACTGGAGGAAGAAATTAACCCAGCTCAAGAAAGATTACACGTCAGACTTACAATTTACTAAAAAGATTACAATAAATACAATGATACAGATTAAAACTGGCTTTAACCCACAAAAACAGATGTATAACCCAGCACTATGGAACACTAACTGAACAGTGTTTGTTAGCCCCTGTGCTGAGTGCCACATGGTCCCCCTGAGTACAAAGTAAAAGTAAAGGAAACCTGTTGGTGAGGATGATGGTCACAGTTCTGTTGAAGTAACGATCAGAGTCTTGTCAAGTCACAGTCCTGTTGAGGTTCTGGTCCTCCTCTGGATCTAATAAGCAGTACCAGAAGTCCAAAAATCCCAAGATTATACGTGCTCAGGTTCAGGCAGGAATGCCCAGTACCTCCCTCAGGGCGGGCAGTTTCACAATGGGTGATTTAAGTCTCTGAGTCATGGGATATTTTTGGAATCTTTGATGGTTTAGGTCATCGCAGGTGCCTATTATGCCAGTTCCTAACAGTCTGTAGCGGACTGACCTCACACCCTTAGTCTGAGTGTGAAGGTGCTAACGCCTCCCCGGAGAGGAGTTACCACAGCTGAGTCACTGGTGTGAAGACAGAAGCACCCCCCTGCCTCACAGGGTTCTTTAACACCCAGCTTGTAGCCTGAGGTTTCAGTGTGCATTGGGCAGCTGCTGCAAAAGACCCATTATTAACAATTCATGAGAAATTACATAGAGGGTGTAGAATACACAGTTTTGTTTACACCCACATAGTGATAAACTGGTCCCAACCCCTGTAACTAGAACAGGTGGTAATTAAACTAAAATACTATTTATCAGAACTTTTTTCTTTTGCAATTCATGTTAATCATATTGATAGATGCAGACTAATCCATATGTTCGTTGATTTCTTTGAAGAACTGTAGTAGCACTGACTTTAAACTACAAAATTGGTATTGACTCTTCTTCATATTTATCCACACTAAATCTCCTCTTTACTATGACGTGAAGCAATTTGCTGCTTTGGAGTCAAATAGTCTGTGTCCTCAAGTGTCACCCCAAAACCTTTAAAACTGCACATTTGTAATTTGTCTCCCACCAGGGAAATTTAAGCAATAGTTTGAACACAAGTCTTATTTCAAAATTGGTAATCTAAGAATTTCACATTTGTGCTCATTTAAAAATGAGAATCAATACCTTTATTGCAAAATACATTATTCTTGAAGTTTTCTTTCCTGATGTGGAGCCCTTATTCCTATTAACAATTTTATATTTCTTTCTTGCCTGTCTATCTGTTGTTGTTCACTTTGGGAACAGAAGCTATTGTTTTATTTTAGGGCCCTATCTGGATTATTTTTAATCCTGACTACATCCCAGTTAATTAATAATGTTGTACCTTCTTTGGCTGCTCTCTTTTTACATGTATACACATGAAATATTTGGTTCAACTTCCTAAGTAGGCAAAAATGCAAAGAACTTTGAACAGTTTTATTTTATTCTTGTTCTTACTGACTTCGCTGGTTTTATCCACGGAGTTCATTCTTCTGTTCTATGGGGGCTGATTTTACCTACCCAATACCCCATTTCGGGTGATTGATTCCATAACATGGTCTTGCACACAGCAATGCCAGAATTTCTTCCTGTTGGGAACAGAAACAACCATTTATCCACCTTTGATGTAAAACATCCAATTTGATAAGTCTGCAAATTAGCCAGGTTTCTGGTGACTTAAAATTCTGTGTGTCTAAAGAAGTCTCTAAGGTGGCCTGGCAGCAACCACTATTGGCTTGAGAATACCCATCCACAAATATGATGTTAGAACTCTAGCAGACGAGGCAGAAGTCTGGTTTGGATGAGCAGGGATCTTCTCTCAGAAATAAGGCAAAAAAGGAAGGGGTGTATGCCCAGAAGAAGTAGGGTCAAGTGACATGGGAAGGATACAGAAGTGCTTCTTGCACTGCAGGGAAAAAAAATGTGCGGCCAAAGCTCAACTGGAATTGAAGCTGCCAGAAATGTGGGGGGCAACTAAAAGAGTTTTTCCAAATATATTAATGGAAATTGGCAGTACAGAAATATCCTCGACCCCTTACAGGATGAGGATGGTCACCTCACAAACAGGGACAGACACAAGGCAGAGGTGTTTAACATTTCTTTGCCTCTGTCTTCAACACAGATGATGGACCAAGGGGATCTCAGTGTCCTGAGCTGGACAACCATGACTGTCAGAATGATCAACTCTCAGTCAGCCCTGAAATTGTGTGGGGTTTGCTGCTCCAGCTGGATCCTTACAATTCTATAGGCCTTGATTGGATTCATCCAAGGATCCTCAAAGAGCTGGTTGGTGTCCTCGCAAAACCTCTCTTGATGATTTTTGTACTGTCTTGGGTATCTGGAGAGGTCTCAGCTGAATGGAAGCTGGCGAACATTGTCCCAGTTTTCAAGAAGGGCAAGAAGGAGGACCCCAGAAATTACAGGTCTGTCAGTCTCACTTCAGGGACCAGTAAAGTTATAGAAAAGATTATTCTGGGAGGTACTGAAAAACACTTCAAAGACAATGCAGTCATTCATCACAACGAGCACGGCTTCATGAGAGGAAAGTCCTGCTTATTCAACCTGATTTTCTTTTATGACTAGGTAACCCATGTAGCTCATCAAGGGAAGCCAGTGGATGTAATCTTTCTGGATTTCAGTAAAGCTTTCAGTGCTGTCTCTCACAATATCTTTCTAGACAAAATGTCCAGCACAGCTGGATAAACACACCACATGGCTGGTTAGCAATTGGCTCATGGGTCGAACACAGAGGGTAACAGTGAATGGGGTGACTTCAGACTGGGGACCTGTCACTAGTGGGGTTCCACAGGGCTCCATCTTGGGCCCTGTGCTCTTTGACATCTTCATAAATGACTTGGACACAGGACTGGAAGGGGTACCAAGCCAGTTTGCAGATGACACAAAACTGGGAGGAGCTGTTGACTCCCTTGAAGGCAGGGAGGCCCTGCAGAGAGACCTTGGCAAATGAGATGACTGAGCAATCATCAACCATATGAAGTTCAACAAGGGGAAGTGCCACATTCTGCANTCATTGCAGTTACAACTTCCTAGTAAGGGAAAGAGGAGAGGGGTAGGCACTGATCTCTTCTCTTTGGTGTCCAGTGACAGAACCTCAGGAAATGGCCTGAAGTCATGTCAGGGGAGCTTTAAGTTAGATAATAGAAAATGATTCTTCATCCAGAGCTTGCTTGAACACTGGAACAAGCTCCCCAGGGAAGTGGTCACAGCCCCAAGCCTGACAGAGTTGAAGAAGCATTTTGATGATATTGTCAGGCACATGGTGTGATTCTTTGGAATGGTTCTGTTCAAGTCTAATTGTTGGACTCAAGGATCCTTATGGGTCCCTTCCAACTCAGCATGTTCTGTTATTCTGTGGTTCTGTGTTCCCTTCATGCAGTTCCGATTGCTTTGAAATCCACGTAAGAACTGACGTCTTCTTGAAAACAGAAAACCAAAGATAGAGGGTATGAAAAACATGTATAATTAGCAAGGAAATTAACTTAATGCTGAGAGGCAACAGGTGCCTAATTGAGCATCCAAGCAATCTCTGCATTTTTATATCTTTAGAGGGTTTTCCTTGCTAACTGACAGATGAGAGGTAATGATGAGGCTGATGAAAAAAACAGTTATGAAACCTGAGGAAATCCCATGAATAAGCAAGAAATGGCCAAAACACTGGAATGCCTGCTCTCAGCAGCAATCAGGGAAGGATCTAAGCTGATAAGCAACAACAAAAGGAGAGAAAGGCACCATCTGGCTTTACCCTTCCCACAGGAAGGTCAGATTCCTTTACTTTGGAAATACCNCCTTACAAACAGGGACAGACACAAGGCAGAGGTGTTTAACATTTCTTTGCCTCTGTCTTCAACACAGATGATGGACCAAGGGGATCTCAGTGTCCTGAGCTGGACAACCATGACTGTCAGAATGATCAACTCTCAGTCAGCCCTGAAATTGTGTGGGGTTTGCTGCTCCAGCTGGATCCTTACAATTCTATAGGCCTTGATTGGATTCATCCAAGAATCCTCAAAGAGCTGGTTGGTGTCCTCACAAAACCTCTCTTGATGATTTTTGTACTGTCTTGGGTATCTGGAGAGGTCTCAGCTGAATGGAAGCTGGCGAACATTGTCCCAGTTTTCAAGAAGGGCAAGAAGGAGGACCCCAGAAATTACAGGTCTGTCAGTCTCACTTCAGGGACCAGTAAAGTTATAGAAAAGATTATTCTGGGAGGTACTGAAAAACACTTCAAAGACAATGCAGTCATTCATCACAACGAGCACGGCTTCATGAGAGGAAAGTCCTGCTTATTCAACCTGATTTTCTTTTATGACTAGGTAACCCATGTAGCTCATCAAGGGAAGCCAGTGGATGTAATCTTTCTGGATTTCAGTAAAGCTTTCAGTGCTGTCTCTCACAATATCTTTCTAGACAAAATGTCCAGCACAGCTGGATAAACACACCACATGGCTGGTTAGCAATTGGCTCATGGGTCGAACACAGAGGGTAACAGTGAATGGGGTGACTTCAGACTGGGGACCTGTCACTAGTGGGGTTCCACAGGGCTCCATCTTGGGCCCTGTGCTCTTTGACATCTTCATAAATGACTTGGACACAGGACTGGAAGGGGTACCAAGCCAGTTTGCAGATGACACAAAACTGGGAGGAGCTGTTGACTCCCTTGAAGGCAGGGAGGCCCTGCAGAGAGACCTTGGCAAATGAGATGACTGAGCAATCATCAACCATATGAAGTTCAACAAGGGGAAGTGCCACATTCTGCACCTGGAATGGGGCAACCCTGGATGTACATACAGACTGGGGAATGAGGTACTGGAAAGCAGTGCCATGGAAAGGGACCTGGGGGTCCTGGTCTTTGTCAAGTTGAATATGAGTTAGCAGTGCCCTGGCAGCCAGGAGGGCCAACCATGTCCAGAGGGGCATCAGGCAAAGCATCGCCAGTCGGTTGAGGGAGGGAATTGTTTTGCTCTGCTCTTCACTGGGGCAGCCTCACCTTGAATACTGTGTGCAGTTTTGGGCACAATATAAGAAAGGTATTCAGCTCTTAGTGTTCAAAGGAGCGCAACAAAGGTGGTAAAGGGCCTTCAGGGGAAGACATATGAGGAGCAGCGGAGGTCACTTGGTCTGCTCAGCCTGGTGAAGAGGAGACTGAGGGAAGGCCTCATTGCAGTTACAACTTCCTAGTAAGGGAAAGAGGAGAGGGGTAGGCACTGATCTCTTCTCTTTGGTGTCCAGTGACAGAACCTCAGGAAATGGCCTGAAGTCATGTCAGGGGAGCTTTAAGTTAGATAATAGAAAATGATTCTTCATCCAGAGCTTGCTTGAACACTGGAACAAGCTCCCCAGGGAAGTGGTCACAGCCCCAAGCCTGACAGAGTTGAAGAAGCATTTTGATGATATTGTCAGGCACATGGTGTGATTCTTTGGAATGGTTCTGTTCAAGTCTAATTGTTGGACTCAAGGATCCTTATGGGTCCCTTCCAACTCAGCATGTTCTGTTATTCTGTGGTTCTGTGTTCCCTTCATGCAGTTCCGATTGCTTTGAAATCCACGTAAGAACTGACGTCTTCTTGAAAACAGAAAACCAAAGATAGAGGGTATGAAAAACATGTATAATTAGCAAGGAAATTAACTTAATGCTGAGAGGCAACAGGTGCCTAATTGAGCATCCAAGCAATCTCTGCATTTTTATATCTTTAGAGGGTTTTCCTTGCTAACTGACAGATGAGAGGTAATGATGAGGCTGATGAAAAAAACAGTTATGAAACCTGAGGAAATCCCATGAATAAGCAAGAAATGGCCAAAACACTGGAATGCCTGCTCTCAGCAGCAATCAGGGAAGGATCTAAGCTGATAAGCAACAACAAAAGGAGAGAAAGGCACCATCTGGCTTTACCCTTCCCACAGGAAGGTCAGATTCCTTTACTTTGGAAATACCCAGCCAGGCACACAACAGCCCAAGGAGAGCCCAGAATGAGGGTTCTGCAAAATGGCATGTTCAGGCAAGAAAATTTCCAAGATAAGGCATTTATTTTGCTTTATCTCCAATGTTTTAAGGCCAAATTTTGGTCCTAAAAGACTAAATTTGTCCTCATAAGAGAAGAGTCTGTATAGACAGCTGCTCGTCTCCTGGCCGTTTTAGGAAGAGTGTGCCTTATGCAGTCTGTCAGTGTTTTCTACCAATTCATACTCCTTGTTTCTGTAACCTATGAAAAGCACAAGCACTCACGTAGGTAAAAGCTTCTTCATTGCAGGAAAAGTAAAGCAAGGTTTGTAGTAAGGATGTATGTCATTTTAGTCTTGAAACAATGTGGAAAATTTCAAGCTATTCAAAACACTATAACTATTGCACTTCTTACAACACTATAACTATTGCACTTCTTACACACCCCAAGTTTTACACTCTTTGCAGAGTACCCTTATTTGGCATGTAATGATTTCAGAGCTGTTAAGTCTTTACATTATCCCAACAACATGTCAATTAAGGGAGGCAGTTTATACAGATTACAAAGATTTGTCTGAGGTGGCCACAGCTTTGTTAAAGCTGTTTTGTGGACATCTTCATAATTAATGGAAAAATCATTAGGAATTCAGTCTTTATTAACCCCTGTAGCTGCAGGGGCCCATTTCATCTTAATTGCATTCATTTGGCACTGGCAGTATTATACAGCATAATCACTAATAAATGATCTTTTAATTTGTACCAATCAAGAGAGCTTGCTTTCATGCCAATATTCCTGTTTCTTTGATGTTGACCTGTCTTGATTTTTGATCATTTGAACTTAAGATGATTTACTGGAAAATCAATATCAATACCAAATCTGCAGTATTCATACATATGTGGTTAAGTTCAATTTGACTGTAGTTTGATTGAAATAAGTAGAGCTTGATTATCCATTCAGATTTTATGAAATAATCAGGTTGGGAAATCTAGTCCTGTATTCTTATTCAAAGGCAAATAATTAGAAACTGTAGGAAAACTGCAGAGCTGGGACAGCATTTGAAGTAACACTTCAGATCCCACTAATTAACCAACTTTGTCTGTAATCTCCTAAAGGCCTCCACCAAGAGAGTAATATGCTATTACCCATTTAGCAAGGCCAACAGGGGCTTTGGCTACACTTGTTAATAAGAAAATCTGAGACAGTTTCTCTCATTATACCCCCTGTCAGCACTGTCTCTGCAGTATAAAATAGCCATCATTGTTCTGTTGGTCAGTTAACCAGAAACCAGACTACTGTAAAAAAATACTTTACAGCTAATTGAAAATGACTGAAACATTCCCTTATCAACCAGTTGCTTTGTGCTATTTGAAGAAAATATAAATGTTAGTGAAGGAGGGCAAACACAAAGTTCAGTCTCTTTAATGAATACCCCCTGCATGAACTAGAATTACTGACTTAGCTAAAGAGAAAAAAAAACCCTTACAGCTATTACTTCAACCTCTTGGTTATGAATTAAAGGGAAAAAAACCCCACATGATCTTTCCTACTATTATAGCACTTACTCCCTAAGTATTAAACTAATTTATTGAGAATTTACAAGTAAATCTGTTTAATTACTATGAGCAATATGGGTCTTGCCTAAACTCTTACTGCACTGTTAGACTGTGATACAGCTCCACTATGGGCTGTGAAATAAATTAATAAATAATGCAGCTTATTCGGAGGTGGGAGGGAATGAGCTGAACCACTGCAGCTGCATCATGGTATGGACCATCAAGGTCCCTCCTGCTCCTGGGTCACTGCCTGGACCCTCACTGTTCTGCCAGCAGACACTGTAGATGACTGACCTCCTTCCTTAAGTCTTTGGTGATTTGGCACAACCAGGTCTGGAAGAATCCCCAGCTGCAAAAGAGAGATAAAGTTCAGTGTGTGTGTACATGAAAGTTAAATGATATTTTGTTTTGCCTCACTCCAGTTTTCAGTGCAAATATTATAAGTCCATGAAATGAACAAGCAAAAGCAAATAACTGATCTCCGGTTGTTGAGATACAGACAAGTAGGAAGTAAATAAAACAGTTTTAACACTGCCATGCAGTGGCATTGCACAGGAGACTCTCCAGGTTTGGGGGACAGAGAGGAATGCAGAAAACCCTTTAATCTGAAACTACAAGCATGAAATTACTTCCATTAGGCTTGACTTCCTGATTATTGTGTAACATTATCAAAAGGCACTCTTAAGGCTGTTTTGGTACCCTAAACGTACATTACCATTTCTAAACAAATTTAAAATTAATAATGACTGCCCTTGATGTATAATGCCTGTTTAGTTGCCATGGGATTTATTTTTTTCTTTTTTTACAGGAGCTCCATGAGGTCATCGCCCTAAAAGATGGATCAGCAGTCTCACTTTTAAAATCATTATACCAGAGTTACTTATTTGGCAACTTTGACAAATGAATATTTATAATAACAGCAATTCAGTTTTTGCTGCTGCTGAGCAGGTTGCCTGCCCCACAAAGTAGGCTTTACGTATAGGTTCCAGAGAAACCACTTGCCTCATCTCTATACAGGAAGGAAGACAGTGTTCACTTCAATAATTAATTATTCATATAAACACGCCAAACTTCTTAAACTAAAACAACTGGAGGGAGGAGGGGGATGGGAGGAGAAGGATTGAAATCATTTTTACCAATAAAGACTACAACTCATAATTACTTACTTTGGCAGTTCTTCAGATTCTGCGTTTTCTACTCAGACAACTAATTTTCCATTAAGGTTGGGGTGGGCAGGGGATTATTTCATTTTACGGCCATGTCTTCTCAAAGTTCAAGCAATATTGCCCTAATTTAGTCTGTCTTTATGCATTATTATTTGTCTAACTGCTTATATTTATCTTGTTTGCAGTCTGAAGAAGCAAGTGACCTTGCCATCCCTAAGTTATAGTCACCCTTACACCTTTAAATGCTCACCTCAGTGAAAATGCCAGACTCTTGTTAATATTTTAATAGCATTGATGTAAAAACTTTCCTTGCTTGCTGACAGTCTTTTGAATAAACAGTAACACATAGAGTATATCCTCACATATTTTATATTTTCAAATATAGTCTTATGGCAAGTGTCATGGGCACAGATTCCTTAGTTATTACAACATTTATTGTCATGTGTTATGTGATTGGACATATTTTATTCTGATTAAGACTACTAATGACTTTATTAGAGATTTTTTTCTCAGCAATGAGTATACACATACATAAAATTCCCTTGAAATATTAGCTTTTTTTATCAGAGAAGTCTCTAATACCACCTTTTCAAAATAATGTGTAATTTATGAAATGCATTCACTTTCATAGTCACTCAAGAGAAAAAAAAAATCTCTGTCCTAAAGATTCACATGCTACTTATTGTATTGATCTACATATAATTTTGCTTGATTTCAGAGAATCACACAATATGACAAGTTCTAAAGGACCCACAAGGATCATTGAGTTCAGTTCCTGGCTCTGCACAGGACCATCCCCTAGAGTCATACCATGTGCCCAAGAATATTGTCCAAAAACTACTTGAACTCTGTCTATACCCCTTTGCCATCTTCATTGCTGAATATGTGAATATAGCTGAATATCTTTCTTATATTGTGGTATCAAAACTGCACACAATATTCAAGATGAGGCCACCCCAGTGCAGAGCAGAGCGTGACAATCCCCTCCCTTGACCGTTGATGCCCCCCAGGACACACTTGGCCCTCCTGGCTGCCAGGGCACTGCTGACTCATATTCAACTTGCCATCAACCAAGAGCCCCACATCCCCTTCCACTGCACTGCTCTCCAGCATCTCATTCCCCAGTACGTACATCCAGGGTGGCCCCATCCCAGGTGCAGAATGCAGCACTTCGCTTTGTGGAACTCCATAGGCTTCATGTTTGCCTAGCCCTCTCATTTGCTGAGGTTTCTCTGCAGGACCTCCTTGCTTTTGAGGAAGTCAACAGCTCCTCCCAGTTTTGTACCATCTTCAAACTTGGATTTGGATTTCATCCTATATGTTCCAAAGTGCTTTCTGGGAAAAGTGTAACAAAGATTCAAGACACAACTTGAAGAACTAAATGAAAAAGAATATTTTCCATTCCATTCTCTGCATGAAGTTTACTTTTAGGTTTCTGCATGAGCTTTTGACCTCATAAGACTAACCCTTAAAAATTACTTTGATGTAAATAAAAGCAATGAAAGACTTCTGAACTCTAAGACTACTTTTAAGTTGGATTTAATTTTAATAAGATGGAAAGTTAAGAGAAGCAGAATGATTTTATTCACCAGCACATGCCTCTACTGCTTGACTGCAGAACAGACACTGCACATCCCATCAGAAAGACACCAGGTTTTTTGCCTCAACTCCTTCCTAGCCATGCCAATTTTTTGCATGTTTATTATTCTCATCATGGGTGAGTACTTATATCTGTTCTGAATTTGTTCTCCTTTAATTTCCATTTATGTTCCTTTGTCCTATCTTCTTGTTCTGGTCTGAAAATAGCAGCTCATGTTGACATTATCTGTTCCATTTAAAATTTTAAATACTTCAATTAAATCATCTCTTAAGAGGTTTTTTCTTTCTAGTCTTCATAGATTTAGATGTTCGGCTTGTCCTCAGAACTTATACTTTCAACCTTGACACCTTTTCAAGAACAGCAATATCACATCTATAATATATATCAAAGGTAATGCTGTGCAGCCTGAATGTTGTCTCTAACTTTCTCAAATGTATGTAGTCTGCTCCCTGGCTAACTGTCCTGGATGGCATGTCTTTGGAACCACTTTTAAAAGGGTCTTGTCAAAGTCAAGTGCATTACTTATATTCTATTCACCTTTAAATGTGATTTATATTTCTGATATCAGATTTTGGCAATCTTCTTTTAACATTAGTTCTTATAATCATGTAAATATACATTTGGTGAATGGTGAAACAAAAATTAAAATTCAGCTTTAGTGTTATTCATTACTATTTATCCTCTATATTTGGAATTGCCTATCTTAATGTACTTTATTTTTATAGAAAGCTACCAATTTCTGTGTTGTGGTTCTAAGACTCATAGTTATGCACCTTCACATTCTTCCTATGCTATTTCCAATTCAGATCCAAGTCCTCCAGTAAAATACCACTACAGGCACATTTTCAGATTTTATAGCAAATACTTTATGCAGAGTGTAATTTGTAAAAACACTGTAATAAATTAGAGCACTCCTTACAGAGTACTACTTTCATTTCAATGTCCAACCAGCAAAGTAGTGCTTAATTTCAATCATATAGGAAAAATTCAGAAAGATCATGGAAATAATCCAAGGATAGCAACTTGCCTGTGGAGAAAATATCAAATCGTAGGTAACTCATGTGAAGTCTCCTTTCTTTGTTGTGCTGTAATTGTAAACATGTGTCTCACATATATAGAACAGAGTCTGAGATGGAGCAAAAAGGCTCATGGACCTTCACTCACCCATGGTGAACATCCAACCTACATCCCAGTTCAGAGGAACCCTGAATATCAATAACTTGTTCCTGGCTGACTTGAGTCAATTGGTGACTGTCTGGTAGCCGTCCTTTCACAACATCCTACTTCTTCCATAACCTGGTGAAGGCACAACACAGAGACAGTCATGAAGTTCCATCACCACAAGTTCTCTATGCAAGAGACTCTATTTCTCAGTCTGCAGTTGCTCACTAAAGGAGACTGAATGGAGGGCAGGATCTGTCCCCTAAAACATGAGTTTATTTTTTCATCATTCGAACTAAATATAAAGGCAGTCACATTTACATGAAAGTGAATTTGAAAGAGATAAAGTGCTCAAAAATTAAAATATTGTTGTCATACTGTTCCGTTGCCTGTAAAATGGGTGTAAAAAGGTTTTGTTTCATATTTACCCTTTGTCTTCATGTGACAATCCGCAAGACACAGAAAATGCATTGGATTTGTTTAAAAGTTGTAAATGTGATTTTGAAAAGTCTTTTAAAACTTCTTTTAAAAAAGGAACTGCATCACACAACTAGCCTTCACAGTGTGCTCTTGGGCACCCTTTTTGGCATTGTGCTGTCAGTTCATTTGATTTGCTATCTGCATGTGATATTATGTGCCATATTGTCACAACTTAGGAAGAAGCAGTAAATTGAAGTCGAGTCCTCATTGGAATGAAACTCCCATTTTAAGGAGAAATTCAGATCTATTCAGTTTGACCTTGGAACTTGAATTAAATCTTTAGAAACTCAACTTTCTCGAGGGAAGTATAAGGTTTGTATGAGACGGGATATATTAAAAGCTCATACAGCTCTGGTATAGTGCACGTGCCAGGGTGGTTAATTTTTAATTTAGAGGACAATGGGAAAATCAAAGGGTTACACCTGAACTAATTTTCACAGAGTTAATTTGTTATACTCAAAGCTGGTTTATAAGCATTTAACAATCCATTAAAAGCAGTATAAAAGCTCAGTTGTGATTTTTACTGAAATATTTTTGTATGTTTAACCTGATTTCTGAATGGAATTTTTATAGTTTGAGGTGGTATAAAAATGCACATAAGTCTAGGCTGGATTCCAATTTTGTATTGTAATAAGCAGCATTTTATGTATGGGTCTGTATGCACATTCAACAAATCATTCAGAAAGAAAAATCAAGTGGATGTGGTTATTGAAGATGAGGATGGCATTTACCTGCTTGAAATTTGATGCATATAATACATAAGGGGTTGTCCTTGCTTCAGTCATAAAACTAATCCATTTAGATTGTCAAGACAGGGAGCTGGGCACAATAGGTTTTTTCAAGACTACAGCATATCAACACTTCACTGTAGCAGAGCAGCACCCACACTGGAAAGCAAAACCAGGATGCTTGCTCCTGCCTTACCTTCAGCAGAGTACGGTAGTTACTAACTATTCTCTCAGGACTGAGAAAGTGAACTTGCCCTGCTCCCGCACAGAGGCAAAATCTGAGATTTCTAAAATGTCCAAATGTTTTTCTCCTGTTTGCTATCACTGCTGAGTAAATGCTGAGTTCTCTTCATTAAATCTGCATGCAGCAGTTCAATAGAAACTTGGGGTGCTTGTTTACAGAAGTATTGGAATTACTTTGGCGTGCTGCTATCATGTTCATGACTTATTTTAATGCGAATTCCAGAGTTGCCAAGGCATATTGTTAAGGCTATCTAAGTCTGGGTATTGCAGAAATGATAGGTACACTGCAACCTATGTGTCAGAGTAAAAGGGAAGGAAAATAACTATCCCCCAGTGCTTGCAATTCCTTGCATTGCAGTAAGACATGGGGTTTAGGCTTAAAGGCATTTTATGTCTATGCTTTTCCAGAGGAAAAATATGGACCAGTGTACTTTTCTCACACTAAGGAATGCAGAAGGTTAACCCCAGAAATCCCTACATTTCTACAGAGTAGCAGATGGCAAATGCACCATTTGTAACGTGTGATGCTCTGCAAGTGCTGCATTTTTGTGCCCTGGAATGTAGGAGTATGGGGAGGAGAGAAGCCACCCACAAGGACTGAGGAGGTGGAACAAGAAGGAAGTGAATGTGTTCAGTGCAGGGTGCACATGGTTTTATAAATTGGGGAAAGCCACACAGTATGGCCAGCCTGGAAAAAGACTTCTTAACAGCATTTTTTCAGGCACTTTCTCCCTTTTTGGCCATTAAGCATACTGCAAGGTGGAAACAGTTGGTTTTGTGGAATCACATAATAGGACTGAATAACACATTGTAAAGCCTGGATTCTTCTGCTAATTTGCGGAGAAAACCACTAGCATCAGTGGCCAGTTCCGTAACTCACAGAAACAGAATCACAGGATTTGCTGAGTGGGAAGGGACTGTGAGACACTGGATCAGTAAAAATATTATTTTCTTATGGGTTGGAACCAACTTGGGTGTGTGGAGGGAAGAGCAGCCTCTGAACTGGCATGGTAGGGCTCACAGAGCCCACATGGAGTACTTGTCAGTCAAAACGGCAGCCTGGTAGCCTGCCCACATCATGTCCCCTGGACCCCTAACTCAGCCTTTGATTGGCTATACCACTCCTCACTCCCACCTAGGAGGCACTAAGTGGTCAGGGAGCTAGAGGTCTCTGGAAGGGAGTGGCCACAGATGGCCAAAGCACACACAGAAACATATGGTCTCCGTCTTGCCTCTTCTCTTGGGATCTGCCATCACCATGTGAAGTCGGACTACCGTAAGGCTCTTCAGTGGTAGCTGTTTAACCTCCTAATCTTTTTCTTTATTCCTGTTTCTTCTCTTAATCTCTTTCTTTACTATTTTAATCTCTTTTCTTACTTAGTATTTTGGGTAATGGAAAACCAATGGGATGGATTTCATTAAGTGTTGTGTGTTGGTATGTGCTGGGTCAGTGATTTGTGGAATGCTCTACTTAGTTGTGTATTACCCCTTTTAAAATTTTGCCAAAGTCCTTATTTCCTCCCATGATAAAAGTATCTCCTGAGGAAGTCTCTGGCTTTTCTCTGTTTAACGTATTTCAAGGTGTTAAGAACCAAAGGCTCTTCAAAAGTTCATTGGGAGAAATATTTGGAGTCTTATATATTATTTAAAAGTAATATTGCCCGTTAAATTTGTGGCTTTGGGACTAAGGTCTTACAGGGACCCACAAGGATCCTTGAGTCCAACAATTAGACCTGCACAGAACCATTCCAAAGAATCACACCAGGTGTCTGAGAGCATTGTCCAAATGCTTCTTCAACTCTGTCAGGCTTGGGGTTGTGACTGCTTCCCTGGGGAGCTCAGCCCCGTGCCCAGTCACCCTTTGAGAGAAGAACATTTTCCTAATATCCAATCTAAACCTCCCCTGGCACAACTTCAGGCCATTCCCTCACATCCTATCACTGGTCACCAAAGAGAAGAGATCAGTGCCTGCCCCTCATTTTCCCATCACAAGGAAACTGCAGACTGCAACAAGGTCTCCCCTGAGTCTCCTCTTCTCCAGGCTGAACAGAACAACTACCCTCCGCCGCTCCTCATATGGTTTCCCCTCAAAGCCCTTCACCATTTTCATTGCTCTCCTTCTGATGCTGTCTAATAGTTTAATTTCTTTCTTATATTGTGCCCAAAACTGCACACAGTATTCAAGGCGAGGCTGCCCCAGTGAAGAGCAGAGCAAAACAATTCCCTCCCTCAACCGACTGGCGATGCTTTGCCTGATGCCCCTCTGGACATGGTTGGCCCTCCTGGCTGCCAGGGCACTGCTAACTCATATTCAACTTGACAAAGACCAGGACCCCCAGGTCCCTTTCCATGGCACTGCTTTCCAGTACCTCATTCCCCAGTCTGTATGTACATCCAGGGTTGCCCCATTCCAGGTGCAGAATGTGGCACTTCCCCTTGTTGAACTTCATATGGTTGATGATTGCTCAGTCATCTCATTTGCCAAGGTCTCTCTGCAGGGCCTCCCTGCCTTCAAGGGAGTCAACAGCTCCTCCCAGTTTTGTGTCATCTGCAAACTGGCTTGGTACCCCTTCCAGTCCTGTGTCCAAGTCATTTATGAAGATGTCAAAGAGCACAGGGCCCAAGATGGAGCCCTGTGGAACCCCACTAGTGACAGGTCCCCAGTCTGAAGTCACCCCATTCACTGTTACCCTCTGTGTTCGACCCATGAGCCAATTGCTAACCAGCCATGTGGTGTGTTTATCCAGCTGTGCTGGACATTTTGTCTAGAAAGATATTGTGAGAGACAGCACTGAAAGCTTTACTGAAATCCAGAAAGATTACATCCACTGGCTTCCCTTGATGAGCTACATGGGTTACCTAGTCATAAAAGAAAATCAGGTTGAATAAGCAGGACTTTCCTCTCATGAAGCCGTGCTCGTTGTGATGAATGACTGCATTGTCTTTGAAGTGTTTTTCAGTACCTCCCAGAATAATCTTTTCTATAACTTTACTGGTCCCTGAAGTGAGACTGACAGGCCTGTAATTTCTGGGGTCCTCCTTCTTGCCCTTCTTGAAAACTGGGACAATGTTCGCCAGCTTCCATTCAGCTGAGACCTCTCCAGATACCCAAGACAGTACAAAAATCATCAAGAGAGGTTTTGTGAGGACACCAACCAGCTCTTTGAGGATTCTTGGATGAATCCAATCAAGGCCTATAGAATTGTAAGGATCCAGCTGGAGCAGCAAACCCCACACAATTTCAGGGCTGACTGAGAGTTGATCATTCTGACAGTCATGGTTGTCCAGCTCAGGACACTGAGATCCCCTTGGTCCATCATCTGTGTTGAAGACAGAGGCAAAGAAATGTTAAACACCTCTGCCTTGTGTCTGTCCCTGTTTGTAAGGTGACCATCCTCATCCTGTAAGGGGTCGAGGATATTTCTGTACTGCCAATTTCCATTAATATATTTGGAAAAACTCTTTTAGTTGCCCCCCACATTTCTGGCAGCTTCAATTCCAGTTGAGCTTTGGCCGCACAATTTTTTTCCCTGCAGTGCAAGCAGCACTTCTGTATCCTTCCCATGTCACTTGACCCTACTTCTTCTGGGCATACACCCCTTCCTTTTTTGCCTTATTTCTGAGAGAAGATCCCTGCTCATCCAAACCAGACTTCTGCCTCGCCTGCTTGACTTTTGACATGTGAGAATTGCCTGCTATTGCGCCCTTAGGAGGTGATGTTTAAAAAGTGACCAGCTCCGATGGATCTCAGCTCCTGCAAAAATACTTTCCCCAGGGACCTTACTTACTAATTCCCTGAGCAGCCTGAAGTCTGCTCTCCTCACATCCAGAGCTGAGGTTTTGCTGGCTCTTTTCCTCTTGTCGGCAGAGATTTTAAACTCCATGAGTTTGTGCTCACTGTGGCCACAACAGCCACCAACCTCTACTTTGCTCAGGAGACCCACTTTGTTGACAATCATTAGATCAAGGAGGGCATCTTTGCAAGTCAGCTCCCTTAGGACCTGTTCCATAAAGTTGTGATTTTGGTTTTTCAGGAATCTCCGGGCCCAGATTGTACCAACTGTGTGATGCTCCCAAATGATTTCTGGCAAGTTGAAGTACCCCATAAGGACAGGGGGAATTGACTTGGAATTCAACTTGGAAGTCCCTTAGTTTCTCAAAGAAAATTTGTCCATGCCGTTGTCCTGGCTGGGAGGTATATAGCAGACTCCCACAATGACATCCACATTATTTTGTTGCCCCTTGACTCTTACTTAGCGGGTCCCAACTGTGCCACTGCCAAATATGAGCTCCATACATTGTAACCCCTGTATTCCATACAGTGCCACCCCTCTGCCTCTTCTGCCCTGTCTATCCCTCCTGAAGATCTTGTAATGATCCCACAGGGCACTCCAGTCAAAGGTCTCATCCCACCAAGTTTCACTTATGCCAATGATGTCAATTCATAGAAACACAGAATGGTTTGGTGTAGAAGGGACCTTCAACATTTCTAGTTCCAACCCTTCTGCCATCAGGAGGGANAAATGAGATGTAGCTTATATGTGTGTGGACAGTAGAAAAATAATATAAAGGGATAAGTTTGTAGTTAATAAAATGGCTTTTGCTCTTGCTTGTAACAAGCCTGATTCTGCACCAGTTTTAGACCATCACAGAGGGACACCTTCCACTAGACCAGGTTGCTCAAAGCCCCACTCAACATGAATTTCAACACTTGCAGGGCTGGGGAGTCCACAACTTCTCTGGGCAAAATGTTCCAGTGTCTCACCACCCTCACAGTGAAAAATTCCTTCCTAACATCATATTTCAAACTTTCTTCCCATATTATTGCCTCTCCTGAGCATGGAGGGAGTTCAAAATTGGCAGGCCCTTCCCCCTGAATGTCCAAGACCCTCAGTATATGTTAATTGCAGTAGTGATTTTGTTATGTGGACTTTTTTTCCAACAGGTTCAAAGATAAAGCATCAGATGGATGAGGTGAAGTCTCTGAATGCTCTCAAACTAAGCTATGCTCCTGAGTTCTTTTCCTCTTAAGGGAATGATAATATACACACAAGTTAAAGTATATGGGGTATCCTAGGTCAAAGGAGTAACTGTTTGGAACTTTTGAAATTCACAATAATAGCCACATGACCACAGTATTTATACAAGTACAAGAAAACTCCAGTAATTTATGTACCTCTCTTCTGAGATATTATTGTATGATCATATGATCATGTATAATTAATTTTTCCTGTTTGCTGATTCACCCATTTCCTCTTAAATCCTGCATGTGATTGAGAAGCATCACCTTGCACATTGGAGAGGAATAAAAGATCAGGCTATACATCTGATCTATAAATCTGACCTTTTAGTCAATAAAGGCAGTTTCTGATCTTTGTCACTTGCAGAGGAAGGGGGAAAATTCACTGAAACAACCGGTGATTTTTTGATGGGAGAAAAGTTGAAAGGGGGTGGGGTAGGATGCTGAGAATAACTGCCTTTGTTCAGTGAAACAAATGTTAACACCAGAATACAGATAAAATTTTATGTATTATTAAAGAATACATTTTGCTGTTGGAAAAAATGTAATGCAACCTGGAATCATTTATTCAAACTGGTAATTCTTTTCATGTTGTCACATTACAAAAAGTCTTGCCGTGTCTTGCGTTTGACTGAAAATACAAAACACTGTGGCAAAGACAACTAATAAGAAGGACTACATTTTCTTTAGCCTGAAAGCCAATGCAGAAAGAAATTACAAAAAAAACCAAAACAAAACAAAACCAAGACAAACAAACAAACAAAAACCCACATAATTTTGCGGGAAAGGAGAAGGAAGCAAAAGGCAAAGATATTCTGAGAGGTCATTTTTTTTCCATATATGAGCATTTAGTCTACAGTAATCTTCCAGGACTGTCAAATTTGATTGAAAGATAATGCAAGATTTTTTTTCTTGACACAATTTATAGCATGTATCCATTAGGAATAATTATGGTTGCATGATTTTGCTAGCTGTTATCTCTACAAGTGTTACTAATGGTTTTATCAATTACTCCCTGTCCAATAACTGCATGGTTGTAACCTAATTTAAAGACACTCTATCACTAGGCTGATTTGTGTAGTAGTAAATGACAGCATTTGAGACACCAGCCAAACGACTCACTTCAGTGACTTAGTTAGTCTCTAATAATTAACAATTAGTAGGTACCTAGGAAAAACTCAAGAGACTAGAGTTCCCATGTTTCCTGTTCTTATTTAAATACAAGAAGTTACCAAGACTGTCTCTTGTATTTTAACCCTGTAAATAAAATCTTCTGTGGCTGATAAAAAATATGCTTTAATAAAGGTTAGCAGTTGAGAAATAAAACAGAACCCAACTTCAGGATCCATGGTTGTAAAACATAGCGGCAACCTAAGGAGGAGATACAGGATTATACTTTGTGGTTTTGATGTTAGTTCAGTAGTTCAAAAGCAAAACCAGTGTGCTAAAAGGGGAATAGTGCTGGCAAAATTGTGCTATTTTCTTGAACTTTAGAGCAAAAATGCTGGATGTGCAGAAAGAAGCACTTCATTACAGATCATTAGTGAGGTTTTATGTACAGCTCAGAAAGGTATTGCCTGCTCAGAACAGACTGCAAAGAAGTCTGAAATCTATTTTAAATGAGTGTAAAAGATGGTATTCCTCCAAGGATGCTATCTCTGAGGATTTTAAAGAATTTTTCCATTAAAAAATCTCTCTTCCTAAATAAGACTTTGAACTTTAAAGTTTAAAGCAGGATCTTGTACTCTGCAAGTAACTATTTCTTTGTAGGCACAAAGACATTTAAAATAACAGTGAGTGTACAGGGGTTGAGGTTTTTACAGTGCACAGTCCTTTGCACAGTCCATTAGTATATTTGAATTTAGCTTGATGGGGCAAAATTGCCTGGAATAATTCATCATTTGGGTTATTGTGTCAGATCTTAGTACATCATCTCTTTCAGATTATCCAAGATCTCAATGTAACAATCTTTCCTTAGGAGCCTTGAGGGTTGTATGTTTATAAAATGCTGCACTTTACCCACTCAACAGTCTGATGACATTTTCAGGCTTACATGCAAAACCAATATCTGCTATGAAGCTTGCACAATCTTCGTAGGAACATAGGAGCTGCCACACTGGATTAGATCAGTGATCCATCTAGTGTGGTCCCCTGTCTCTGACAGATGCCAAATCCCGGCTGCTTTGGAGGAAGGTGTGAGAAACCTCATCAGAAAAAAAACCTGTAGAAACATCTGCCTGTAAAGGGAGTTGCTTCTGAAACCTTTAGTAAGTGGCTGGTTTATGCCCTAAAGCATGACTGCATATATGCTTTAAAAAGTACAGGGGTTTTGTTATAATTACAGGAGCTGTCACTATCCTTATAATATTTGTATTGTATTTTGATCTCAAGGCTATGTCTAGATTCCACAGCACAGTCCCACTCCCCTCATCATTATCAAGGTTGAGGGCTGACCCAGACAGGCTGCAGTTTGCTTTTAGGCAATGTAGGCAAGTTTTTTTCTCCTGGGATCCAAGTCCTGCCTAGAGATGGGGGATGTAGAGAATACCTAGTTCCCAAACTGACATAGGCTCTCAGATCACACAGTTTAAAATACTCACAGAAATCAAGCTGCAATTGATTAATTCAGCTAGGTTGATTTGGCCATTTTTTAAGTCTCATATTGCATTTGAATTTTTTTTCTTTTTCATTGACCCCATGGTTTTGATTCACAGAAACAGTAGACAGACATCCTCCTTTTTCTCCCCCCTATACGTTTGTGATTTTCAATACTCTTACCATTTTCTGCTTTTCACCCGCACTCTAAGACAAGCAATTTCACTCCTCTTTTCTTTTTTTTCTTAACCTACATTCATCCATCTAAACATTTCATTGCCATTTTGGTAGCTCTTTATTTTCTGACATGCACTACACAGTATGCTGAGAGTGTAACATTCATTTATCTAATGTCATGAAAATAATTTTAGTTCTGTTCTCTGCCTCCAAATGCATCCCTAACGTAAATATTATTTAATAATGCTAAATGAAAAAAATCATGCCTCTGATTTTAGATTAATCTGATGATGATATTCATCAGGTAACAGAGCATTTATCCATTCAGCAAGGTGATAAAACAATCTCAAGTCTGGATTGCTAAAGCCAGAGATGGCCTTCAAAACGTACTTTTAACCTCACCCATCCTTTCTGGTTCATCTGCATATTCTTTTGAAATCCACTCATTGAGTATCTGTAGCCCAAATGATGTCATCAGGCACAGCATGCAGCCACTACAAGTGGGACAATTATAATTTTTGTAGCTGATTAATCATCATGAAAAAGTAACAGTCAATTGACTCAATCATACATCCATGGTGATTAATCACACTTCACTTGTGTTTTTTACAAGTATTTTACCGACAGTGCAGATGTTGGATGATTTTTCTCCTTGAGCCTTTTCCTTGGTCACAGATGTTAAGTAATCACCTTGTCCTGATACTTGACTTACCTAATTTTTATTTCTTCAGGCCCTTAAAAACAAATGTGTTTCATATGTAGAAAGAAAATGTTAAACTAGTTATTAATTTTTTTACAGGCCAATCAATATCTGAAATCACCACAATTATCATCTGTAGTCATAGGTGTTTTCAATAGGCACATTGCTGTTAAATCTGTTCTCTGTTATGCCAGCAAGAGTACTAATAAAACACTGACAGAGGCAGGTAGCAGAGTCCATCTTAGGTTTAGACCACAGTTAGAGCTTCTAATCCAAGTGCATGCAAAGTCTCACTTGATTGTAAAAAGTCTCACTTGATTGTAACTAGTTGGTATACAGGCACACAAACAAGTAAACAAGAATCTTCTGGTACTGAAATATTGAGGTTCATAGGTACTCACATGGGCTCGTAGACTTCAGTCTTAACCTTGGTTAGAAAGGTAAGGAGAGAATGCCACAGGAGATGAAAGTATTGTATGGTACAGCTAAAACTCTGTTAATGATATTTTCTATGGAATTACATCCATACTGATTAAGTCAAGTGAATTTACAACTGCTGTCTGTCTTACTACTATTACATTCCATTGGTTCAGGTCATATGTGCATATACAGAGATGATTTTGTTTTAAGAAGTGCAAGTCAATTTCTGGGTGATTTTCAGAGATTTATTTCACATGACACCTTATAGATAAAATCTGTATATTTCCTGGGCTGCCCTCAATATTGCAAATGGAAATGTGTAGGGCAAAAAAGATGTTTGCCTCAAATGATGCAAGCCTCACTGACTCTAACCATGTTTCATCCTTCAGAAAAAGCCAAAGATCCGCATTCTATTTAGGAAAAGTATTGTACCAACCTCCTTGCCCATCCTTAGATCACTGTTAAGATCAATGCATACACTGGAAATTGCTTTCATGAAAAGATGACACAGCTGCATTGAATTCTGCACTAGACTCCAGTCTTGATACTGTTAATAAAGATCCTAAGGTTGGGTATAATTGTTAATACACTAATTCTAAAAATCCACTCAAATGTCACTTATAATCAGGATTTTCTACTGTGCTAGGACCCCTGGGGAAACCTTTGAAGCTGTGAATGGTGTGCACGATGACAGGGATGAACATAAGAAGGTAGAAGGCCACCGATGCTGTTTAGCTTAGTTGTATAAAACTATCACGTACGTAGAAGCTTAGAAATACTGGCAGCTAGGAAGATGGGAAAGCAAAGTGTGAGATGGAGAAAACATCAAGATCCAGAAGGAAAAGCTTTACACTAAACCCAGTTATTTCAAAGCATTAGGGGGAGAGGTGAAGAAATTGTATGACTTGTAATTTACAGTGGAAGTACCAAGGCAGAAAAGACATTATAAAAGCATTTCATCAAGAAGACATCCATGACAAGCAACTACGTAAAACAATAGAAAAAAAAATTAGTTATTTTATTAGCAGTGGAGGTGAACTTCAGATGTGAAAAAGTGGGATGGCTGTGAAACCTTGAAAACGAAAATGAGAGTAACAAAGTAGCATAATATACAACATTAAAAAAACCCCTCTGAATGTAAGTCAGTGATTATATATTCATTGGGTTTTAATTTTATTAGAGCTTTGCACACTTATTGTGTAATTTTATTATATCTTTGATATTATTATGCATAACAGTTTGAAATGTAACTTTGTGTACTTCCTCCCAATGCTTGTTGCACCTTATTTATGATTAGTGCTTGGACTGGTGTGAAGTGAATGCATATCCCTCAATAATGAAGTACATAAGAGTTGGGTGGACTTTCCAGAGTCACGAGGCCTGCTGTAAAAAATCCCTCATGAAACTTTTACAGTTATAAGTAGCCTGGCACTGGTAATAGCTCTACTGCGGTGGACATTTTGGCAGAAAACATTTCTTAAAACCCCTTGAGAAAGAGAGGATATCAAGATATGTGTGTGGTGGTCCTGAAAACAGTTTTTTTCATCAAGGGTAAGTTTTTTCAGTTTTTGTTTGGAATTTGACCGCCACAGGTAACAGCAGCTTGCTCTGCTTCTTACTTACTGTCATAGGATCATAGGAGGCTCTCACAACAGCTCTGCTGTGGGCAGGGACACTTTGCACTGGATCAGGTTGCTCAGAGCTCTATTCAGCCTGGCCTTGAACATTTCCAGGAGAGGGCATCCACAACTTCTCTGGGCAACCTGTGTCAGTGCCTCACCACCCTCCCAGTAAAGACTTTTTCCCTAATACCTCATATAAGCCTACTTTGCTTCAGATTGAAGCCATTCACCCTTACCCTGTCACTATATGCTCTTGTAAATAGCCCCTTTCAGTCTTTCTTGCAGGTTCCCTTCAGGTACTGAGAGGTCAATACAGAGTTTTCTCACACTTCCACCTGTCTCCATTTCTTGCTCAATACAGTACTTAATTTGAGCCGTAGGTCGCTCTCTCATTACTCACTTGCATGGATTTCTGCAGAGGGGATAGGGGCCCGACTGGGAGCTTCTCTTCCAAGCTTTTTTAGTTAGAGTCGAGACAGCACAGGGGATTTCAAACCACTTAATTGATGGCAGAAAATGAAACAGCAAAGAGAAAGAAATTGATGTTGGAATAGCAGTTGGAGGAGGAAGAGGTGCTGTCCCATTCTAGAAAGGTGCAGGAAGAAAATAAAGAGGAGATTGAGAAAAGCCAGGAGCAATGAGGTGAGACTTGTGAGGGCAGGAGATCAGGACAGGAATGAGACACTCAGAGAGTGGCAAAAGCCTCCTTCTGTTGACATGCAAATGAGGTTTTTCTGGATGTCATTGCTCCTCTACTTTGGATTAGTAAGTAGCTATGAAATTTGCTGCCAGTTGACTAGCCCCCATGTAAGACTGGCGCTCTAGTGACCTAGGCCACGGTCAGGGGCAATCATTCAGCTCACAAAGCCAAGGGCTGAGTAGAGGGTCGCTTTACAGCCCTCCAGCCATCAGCGCAGTATTAAGCAATGGGACTTTTTGATGTACACTTAAAGGGGAGCATGTTTCAGTTTATGTCTGAGCAACAAAACAAAAAAGCAGCAGGAGAAATTTAAGCAAGTAAATACAAGTTTTCCAGCACCAGGTAAAACTGTACCTTCTCTCTGCTTCCTAGTATATCTTGTAACTTTGCGGAAGCTGTTAACATACCTTAAAAGCCAGTCTTGGAGCCAGGACCCCTGAGACGTGTGCAAGAGTCCCAAGTCTGCCTTGTAATGAGGTGAGTGAATTAGCAGGGCCCAGGCAGCCTATTTAGCAAAAGTCTGTTGGTTAAAATCTTCACGTCCATGCAGACTGTTTTCACTTTCAGCAGAACAGCATTTTCCAAAAATGTGCTGATCCGCTCTAATTATCAAGGTTGCAAACTGAATAACTCAAAAGGTAAGAAATGCCAGAATCTGTGCTGCCGGGGTAACCTTGCTGCTCGCACGCACACCCCTTGCACACGCATTATGATACAGTCTATAATTATCTGATTGCTTGTTATTTTTTCCCCTGTATCATTGGAGGCATGGGATGCACCTGCAGCAGGGATGAATCAGAGTTAAGTAGTGAAGGTGGTTGCTCTCCTTAGACATGCTGTTTTGGTTGGTGCAAAGATGTGTAGGCTGAAGTAAAGACAGTGGAGAATGAAAGGGTAAGGCACAAATTACGGCAAAAAAGTGCTGATCAGGAGACCTAATTCTGTCCAAGTCTCTGCCACAAGATTCATCCAAGGTGCTGGTCAAATCACTTAAGCTAGATTTTTGGCAAGTGGTTCTTCAGAGGAGACCCAAGCTGCTCTGAAAAGCAATGCCTCAGAAGACGAAGGAGATTTATGAAGCCAAGGAACACCATTTTTATTTTATGCTTTCCGGGTACCTCAGTTTAGACTTTGGGTTTTGAATTACAGAGCTTTGGAGCAGTCACACCTGCAACCAAAATCAGTAATGGGAGCTGTACTTTGATGGCATAAAGCATTGGACAGTGCAATGCTAGCATCTCAGGGCGGAAAAACATCTGAAGACAGATCCTAAAGACTGCTAGCTAATAATAGTTAATGGAAAAACTAGATCTTCATGTCCCTCTGCCCTTATTCTTCACTTAATTTGAATAATAATCACAAATCTCACACACCAAGGATACAATGAAAATAAATTTAATGTATATCTGAAAAGCATTCAGATTGTAAAACAAAAAGCCACAAGAAAATTAATAGTTTTGTCTTCAGAGCAGAAGTTTAGAAGCAAGTGGTAAACAAGGCACAAAGCCAAGAAAAGCATGAGGAGGTGCCAGATAGCTAAATAGCTCATTACACAGCACTGATGTGCACTGCACCCTGAAGGAGGAAGGGATCTCAGAGAAAAATAAGAGTATCTTTTTATCTAACTGAAGATTATATCAGAAGACATGGATAGAGAGATGATGGGCAGTGTTTGATGACACAGTAAATGCAGTTTAAGGCTTCCTAGAACTGGCAAATAGACAGAAAACCATGATGGAAATGTTGATTCAGTTTGGATTTCTTTCTACCAAATCAAAATTTTTACAGATTTTGGTGAAACAAATTATCACAGATTTTAAGTTCATACCTCAGGCTTTAGGTTTGTTCAAGTATTATTCATTTCCAGAAGACGACATGGAAACATAGGACTGTCAAAGGCATGGCACTGGGTGCTCCACCTAATTTAACATTAACAATACTTGATTTGGAGTTTGATGTGCTAGGTGTGCATATATTGCAATGCTAATTCCTCTGAAAGGAAAATCCAGCTGAGGCTTCAAACATAACCTTGTCTTTGTGTACTCAATTTTGCAAATTTAATAAACTCAACAGGTCGTTCCTCCACTCTTTTATCTGTTATTTGGAGGCTGGATAGAGTGCTTGAAATAATCCCTAGTACAGAAGAAAACAAATTTGTATATTGTTACCACTGTGTTCACCAGATAGCTTAATTTTCTGTCTATTAAAAATCATCTATACATACAATTTATATTTTTGAACATAAAGTCAACTTTTTTATAGTATTTCAATTGTATTGTTCTTTAGATTTTGTCTGCTGTCTAAAATAAGTCCATAAGGATAAAAAATTTACCTGATATAAACCAAATCCATTTTTAGCCTAGCTTTAAAAACATTTGTATTCTGCAAAACAGACTTCAAAATTCAAAAACAACTATGTTTGGTAATTATTTTTCTCTAGTATAAGAAATTTAAAAAAACTATCAAGATACAACTTGATTTTTCTCTGCTGACAGCTCTTTGGAGAGATTAAACTCTTCTTTGTTCCTTCTGAGAATGTCCATAATTCTGAATACTCCTTCTGATAATATAAATCTTGAATGTCAAGTTAGTTTCAGAAATATTAGCACTTCTTCTGCTGATAGCCAGACTTAGAGCAGCCGAAATGTGAGAACAACATTCATTGTTATTCTTGCCCAAAATCTTTAGTTTTATCTTTTTGCCAAGTTCAAAATTTCCAGCAACAAAAATTCATTTTAAAGCTTGAAATACTTTCTTTCCTCATTCAGTATAAAATGCTCTGTGCCAAAGATGAATTTAATCTCTCCAAACCCAAAACTTCAAGTCAGTTTTTAACCACATAGCACATTCAAGTCCTGAAACAGCAAAGACAGAAACAGAACAGCATTTCAGTAGGCAGTTACCATCAGGACGTTGTGGCACACTCTAGTTTGTTGAAAAAACATAATATCAAACTGAGGGAAAATCTGTTCGGTTCTTTGGCAACATGAATTGCTGGATTAGACAGTGCAAGAGGGATGGGCTTCTCAAACTTCTCTTGTCAGTTTGGTTGACTCCATTGTACCTGTGAATTGGTAAAAACTTACATATAATTAGCTAAACTTTATCCTTTTCCCAGCTAATATAGCCCTAATTTTGACTGAGAAACTGAGCTGCTAGAAGGATGTACCACGAGAAACAAGAGGGCCATTTGACCTTGTTGTAACATTGTGTTATTTAAATGTATACAACATTAATCCATACCTAGTCTATAGATATTTTCACTGCCAATCAGCCAACAGGAGCTTTCATACCAAGGATAACCAGGCCCAGACTGTTTTTCTTCAGTAACTTCCAGAGACATAAACTGATAATGCTTTTACTGAGCTTCCTAAATACCACAAAGTGGGGATCCCATGGTGGGCAAAGGCTTGCTGGCACTACTTGGCCAACTAGCCATGAAGGCCAAATGCCACCCAGAAGACTGCCCATGGCCCCAGTAGCTGGGCAGGAGGAGAAAGGCAGTGCTCAGTGCACAGGGAAAGCATAAGCAAGCTGGTCTGTAAAGAGCTAAAGCTTGTCCCTCCATGTTCTCAGCAACCCCTTCCATTCCTCCTTTCTTCCAGACATGTTGAGCCAAAGGCCTTTCTTCTGAAAAATGTCTTTGTAAATACAGTGATCTGTATAGCAATGGGTATTCATGGTGTTGATGGTTTCAGTTTAACTCTTTATTTAGCTGACAAGTGGTTAAAACCACTCGATGATGACACTGTTGAAGATCCTCCCACAACATGCTAGTATCAGTCCTTTTCATGATGCAAGACTGTTCTCTCCAGTATCTTGGTTTCTTGCAAAAATATTTTCATACATTTTCGGCTAAAAAAAGTATCCCAGTGGAGTAATTAATAACTCTGATATTGCTCACATACCTAAAATCAAGCACAAACATTTTTAGAGGCCATGAAATGTAGACTTCATGAAACTCCCTAACCAAAAAGTGGAGAAATGGGGCTCTGACAGTGAAATTCAAACGCTTAATGTAGTAAGTACAAGCAATCAAGTTCAAGTCCTGAAGTGAAGGAAATAATCATAATGAATCTTGCAGTGGGACTAGATCATGATAGGTCCTTCCCAGTTGAATTTCATTTCTATTCTATTCTGTTCCATTCCATTCCTTTCCATTATGTCTTTCTAACTAGACAAATCTCCAAAAAGAAGATTCACACAGAAATTATCTACCTCAGATGTCAGTTAAGTAGCTTTCCTAGTTTACTTTTCATTCTTTCATGATATCTACTACTGAATTTTATTTGCACAACTTATATGAATTAATACATGCCATAAGTATGTATAAAGTACTTTTTTCCTCCATTATGCTTTTTGTTCTGGAAAGTCAGCAGGAAAAAATTCAGAACTTCAACAGTTGACTCATTTACTGGCATTAATATTCCTTTGTATATATTTGGATTTATACTTTGTGAGTTTCATTTTTTTCCTTTGTTGTTTTGCTGTGTTGGCTGGAAGGACTGTGCTGAAATTTACCTGCCACTCAGTTTAATTTCGTGTGTTTAGGGCTGTACAACGTTCCATGCAAAGCTAATCAATACAAGGATTTATGAAACTTCAAAACAGAACAGTCTAAAGGAGGAAATTATAGTCAGTTCCATTTATTAAAGATTTCCTATACTAAATTTGGTATAAGAGAATCCTTATACATCTTCTTTTAGGGTATTTATCAAGTGCATAGGCTGAAGAGACAATCATGGTTGGTTCCACTGCCATGTGTCTTTATTTGTTGCTTGCTGTTTAATGCTAGCTGGAAGGAAGCAAACCATGTCATGTGGAGGTGAAATACTGGTTTGATTTTAGTCACTAGCAGCTCTCCATTAATTTCTTCCGGAATTTTACCTGATGTGCAAAACACTGTGCAATGGAAAAATAAGCAGCAAGTTTTATAAGATGAAAATAGGATGAAAACATAAATGACTCTGCATCCTTCCTGTATTCAGCTGTCTCACACTGCAAGCTAGATTACATACATCTAGTAGTCATACATCTAGGCATATACATGTATTTATATAAGTTATATACAAAATGAAAGATCTCCTTATATCATTAACTTGTTTAAATGCAGTATTTGTAGCCGAATATATTTGTTTCTTTCAAGGATTAACAATGTATTTCCTAAATGTCTTTGTTTATCTTCAACATATATGAAAGACTTTTGCATATACTGTCATTCCTTTCCATGACTAGTTATTATGTTTCATAGTGACAGCAAATTTTATTAAGATATTTGTGTCTCAGAACATTCTGACTGCCTAAAACTTATACAGGCTTTCAAATACTTAATTTTGGAGGAGTTGAAGTTATTCCCAATTCTGATTTTTGTGTCTTAGCTNTATATATGCATATACATGTATTTTCATTCATATGTGAAAGCACACATACACACATAGACTATGAAGTTTGTTACCTAATAATACAATGTTAGGAGTAGTTATAACAAAACACTCATCTATCATAATATACTCAATCTCCATCAGTTATAAACCAACATGTAAATAACATTTCAATATAGGAACATGCAGATCTCTTTTAAAAACTTTAAAAAGGCAAATAGTCTACATATGTCAGTACAAGTCCAGTTACTTGGCTAACTGGCCCATTTCTGTAGGCATGCAGTTATTTAGAGCGCTTCGGTTTTTTGGTCTCTCCAAGTGTAATTTGAAATCTTAATGAGTTACTTGTTTTGCTCTTGTGAACAACTTCTGAAACTAAAAATTGTTTTTTAACTTCAATCATTTCTCTCTCAGTTGCCAAATATTTCTCTGGTACTTCCTGACAAAAGAATAAGTGAGTTGTTACTGAATCATTCATGATTTAAAATATTTTCTCCTGAAGTTCTGATTTGCAGACAGTTCCTCATGCTTCTTGTTCTTCCTTCACTTGCAGACTGGAACATAATGGGACCCATGAAGGGAAAATAATAAGCAATAAAAACCATTTTTCATTGGCCTACAGATCACACAGAAAACTAGCTTATACAAATGGTACAGGACATAAAACATAAAATTTCCTGACAAGAAACAGTGCTCAATCTTATTTTTAACAACAAAAACAAGAAAAATTAAAAATGGTGAATACAATAACAAACTACAAAGAAACAAGAACACAGTTTGGTTCAGTTTTTGTGGTCACTTGTTTCTACCAGACATTGGTCATCAGGCAAAGGGCAAGTTTTCAATGGTTCTAGTTTGTTCTCTTTAGTACCACCCTTGTTTCTCCAAATGACTGTTTTATATGAAGTTTCCTTGGAAACAATTATCAACTGCATAGTGGAGATCAACTTGTACACAAAAGAGCAAAACAGGCATTCTATCACTGCAATTCATGTATATGTATAAATGATGGTGATCTACTACTAATTGCACCAAACAGTTCATGATAATAAAATATTTATTGTAGCCAAAGCTGGATTGCTTGTGAAAAGGAGTTATTTTAGGGCCGAGAAACAAAATCTGTTTCAGTCTTCATTAAAAAAAAAAAAAAAAGTCCAGTCTTGATCTTGCCAGTTTCTATTTTCAAGTCTTTTATTTCCCCCAGGGACATATGACATGGGAATCTGAGATGGACAAAACAACAACAAAAAGATTATAAGGTAGTGTACATTTCCAGAAAGCGAAACTGCAGAGTAAGAAGACCAAGATGTGGTGAATCTGTTTCTAGTGACATAAGATATAAGCTGAGAAGCACTTAAAAGTGTTATTAGTGATGAGACCCTGTCTTTATAACTGGATAGGATCAGGCCTTTTTTTGGGCTTGTTCAGTATGTGCTGCAAGTATTCAATGCCAATATTCAAGACACAATCCTGTAATGTCATTACAAGGTCCCATCACAGTCACTTGCACATTTCCTTTGGCACAGCAGTTTTTTTGTTTTTTTTTGATGGGGGACAGGGTCAACAGTCAAGAAATCCCTGCCCTTTAATAAGACAGCAGGAGAAGAAAAACACTTGCTAAGCACTTCAGCTGTTCTCAGATGCATAAAAAACATCATGTTGTGGAGACTGTAATGTTTCTTTTTCCTGTTGGTCAGCTGCTAGAAAACCTTTGGAATTTACTCGTTAAAAGCTCCAGGAACTCTGTACCCCTTCCTGCTCTTGCCTTGGTACAGTAGCTATGGCAGAACTTCTAGTGCCAGATATACCATCACAGACAACATTTCCCATTTTGCTGGAGGGCAGGACAGGAGCAGCTGTCATCTCCTAAACATTAGAACTACTAACACCAATAAAGGAAACTCTCTAGATCCTCAAAATGTAGATGAAGCACACAAAAAAGCATGAAAATTTGGAGATTGGCAAGATACTGATGCCTCCAAGAAGGGAAAGAAATTTGGGACCAGAGTAGACAAGGCAACTGGATTCACTCTGGAAGTTTGATTTGGGTTTAAGCTCACACTGAAACCTTCAGCCTCTGAGAATTATCACAGCACATTTCAGGCTGTGCATTACACTAACAAAATCTCACAGTTCTGCTCTTTCTCTAATTTTGCACCTTTCACACTGCAGGAGAGTCTTTTTATCAATCTTAGTCTGTATTCCAACCTTCTTGCGTAAAGGTTAAAAAGAATGTATTGATTATACTGTGAAGTGTGCCAATGACATTTCTAAGGCTGTGTAGTACAAATCTATAGATAGCTAGGGAGTGTTCATGCTTGATCAAGTTCTTGTTATTACTGGGACAAGCTCAAACCTTAACAGATGAAAGATGTTTTTCAAATTACCTAGCTCTGTAAAATATTTTTCCTGATCAGAGCATTTTAACTTCCCCTTGCCGTTAACGTAATACAAATCACAGACAAGTCTGCAGAAAGAAACTGTGATGAAATCCTGGTTATGGGAGATCAGTCATCAGCTTCAAAGTGGTCAGTATTTCACTTCAGGTTCTTGATATAAACAAGAAATATAAATCTTTGGTTTTAAGCAAACATTTATTAAGGTAGTTGTGTCAGATTTGCCCCTGGTACTTTTTTCTGCCTATTTTGCAGCTGACACATCACTTCACAAGCTATTCTCCTCTCTGCTTCTGCAATGGGACAAGAAATTCCGGAGCTACTTTTGTCCCACTGCCCATTAGTAGGTCCAGGAAAAGTAGCATCAGTCAAGCTTGGCTTCCCACTGACTTGCATGCTATGGTCAGATCTCCCAGTGCCTCACTGTGGAGGAGCTGTGACTGATGCTCTTTGTGCCATTGAGGCATCACAGCACTTCTCCTAGACAGGTTCGCTGGTTTGACAAGGATTTCACTGCCTCTGAAATTTTTCCCTCAAGTTGACACAAGAAGGTTTTGTCTCTCCCAGCAGTCTATTTTTGTGAACTTTTTAGGAATCTTATGAGTATTAAAACTGCCAGACAGCTGGAATTCTTCTTTAAAACTTGTCTGGTCAGATAGATACATGTACAGAGACTGGCAGACACAAACACTTAAGACTTGCTTCAGTAGAAAGACAAGTTACAAAGATTTAGACTTTTAGCACATTTCTGGCAGGATTCCTCTGTAGGTATGCAGGCTTTAGTCACAGGAGCTCAGAAACTTTCATCAGCCCTATCCACCCAGGAACAGCTGTGTTCCACACAGTTTTTGTTGCTGTTGCAAGTCTTTCTGTAGCCTACTGACAAAAGTAGAGAAAACATGCAATAACCCTTCAAGGGAATAAACAAATCAACCTTCAAGTCTCAAATGAGTGCTGAGACACAGGTCTCAGGGCTGACACTTGAGCTCCAGACTTTAAAATCTGCTTTGCCTGTGTGTCAGCCGTGGCTGTGAATACCGAAAGGCTGAATGGCTTTCTTGCCGACAGGAGTTGCATATACCAGAGTTCAGTTCATGAGTCATTGGCTAAGCAGATGTCAGAAAGCGTGATACCTAAAGTTGATTTCTGATGGAAATGTCAAAGGAGGTGTCTCTAATGCTGAAGTCACTTCTCAGTGATGGCTTGCTACCGGTTCATAACTGCTTTCTGCTCTGCATCCATGTACCATGAAAGCTGCTGTGGTACTATCTTGCATAAGTGCTCAGACAGAACTAAACTAGGTCCTGTTAAAAGAACTGTATAGCCTAGTAACCCACCCAAAACTGATGTCATAATTAGTGTACTGAAACTACCCATACTACTATCCCTTCTTCATGGGATAAATAGAAAATTTTGAAAATATAGAGCATTTTTTATATACAGGAAGAAGAACCCATGCTGGGAGATTTCTTCCTAGAAGCGATTCTCTCCACAAAAAACATTACCCTACAGACATAAATTTGGCCTTATTCCTCTACACTCATCTCAAAATCTGATAGCATAGAGTCAAGTTCACTAAGCGCCTGCTACATATGAGCAGTTCAACAAACTTTGATCCAGGACAAAAAGATGTCTGCAAGATTTACATATAAAGGAAGTGCTTTTTCTCCCTGTCTCTGCAGAGGTACATTCAATATTCTGATCTTCTGTTCTTCATTTTTACTTCTCTTCTGTCAAATAACTATGTACCACCTCTGAAATATCTCAATCAGTTCAAGTAGTAGTAGTAATAATAAAAATGTTAATAATAATAATAATAATGATGATGATGTCATGTTTTGATTTTGTACCTTTAATTTGGAGATCTTGAAACACTTCATACAAAAAGATCATTATTATTATCTTTCTTTTATATATTTGGAGACCAAAGTATAGAACATTAAAGTAACTTTTTCAAAGCTGCTCTGCAGAGCAAAATGGAACCAAATTTTCTTTTGTCCTCATTCCCTGTACCATGCTAATTCTATGAAATATTGGCAAGTTATATGATAAAGCATGTACATATCACATATTCAAAATACAAGGCAGAAGTAAATAAGCTGAAATAATTCAGAAATGCTGCTCAGTAAAGTCTTTGGCACATGCTAGGATCTATGTCAGCTCTAGTACACTATATTTTCTCTGCTGTCCACACAAATTTCTGTAGCTTAAGATCTTTTGCACTTCACTGTATTCAGATTTCTTTTTAAAAATTCACATATTCTTATCTGTTCTATCTGGAATTTCATACTGCGGTGTTTTTCCTCTTTCTGAACTTATCAGTTCATCACCTCTCAAAACAGCCAAACTTGCAGTAGTTATCACTTCATCTTGCAGAATGTGCAAAATGCAGACTTTGGTAGGTCCCTCATCAGCTTATTCCCTATGGTCCAGATTTTTTTTTTATTTTTTTTTTTAATTTTTTCAGGTTTTTATTCAAATAAGTTTATGCATTTACCAGTATTTTTCCAAAGCTTCATGACTCTCCCACAGAGACTAAACTTCATACACTTGATGTTCTCAGAGCTATGTCCTTTCATCTTTCTAGAACAAAGCCATTTTGAAAATCTCTCAGGCTTTTTGTAGCTTTTGGTAATAAATCCAGGGGGATTTTTTTTCCTTCCCAGAGGCTCTCAAAGGGGTTTCAAATTGTGTGAGGGTCTCACATGCATTGAACAAACTGTCCCTCCCCTCTCAACTAGGGCTCACTTTACTGGGGCTCAGGCAACATCTGTAGATTGTTTTAGCAGAATTCTTAGTTCTGCACTGTGCAGGGAAGCTGCTTGGACTTCAGTTCATGTGCTCACCAGGCATTGCTTCAGAATAAGAACTAGATGAGATCCCCTGGATTTGTTAATTAGACAAACATTTTATTGCTTGTCTTCTTGTGAGGTAATTGGTAGCTGCATACTGAGGGGCCAAAGTGGCTGCTGGAGGAACAGAGACTGTATTTTATTTAAAGTTCTCTGAAATGCTTTTGGGTAGATAGATTCCATACTGACTCTCCTTCCCCACTGGTCTAGGGTCCTTTAGCTAAAGCTCATATAGATATACCACCAGGAAACTGAGGCTACTTTGCCTTTTATGTCCTGTGTTATGGCATACAAGCATTTACAGCCTTAAAAGGTATACTTACATCTGGCTTAAATGATAAGCATATGTATTTGTGAGGTATATATACAAGTATGCAGTGAGATCATGAGGCCAAAAGCATTACAACTATGACTCTCAATATTCATGCCACAAAGTCATGTTACCAGCACACCAGTTCTTGACGATTTTCAGAAATATGGCTCCAACGTTCTGAGTTTTTTGTTGGTCCTCATATTTTTTCTCCAGAATGGACTTAAAAGAAGAATCAAAATAAGCAAAATCTCTATTCTCACGTGTACACAGAGTTCAGGTTTGCATTTCCATTGTATGAACTGCTCATGGTGTTCTGTGCTGAGCAGTTCATTTAACTGCTTGCTTTTACCCCTTTAGTTTTCTTTTAAAAAGAAAGATTTACTTATGACTAGCTTAGCACTGAATATCATGCAGTGTTTATTGTGTTAAAGACTGAGTTTTAGAATAGGTATATCATTATGGCCAAAAAATAGCTGGATCCCTCAAGAGAATGTCAGTGACAATATTAAGACTTTGCTTTATGAAGGAAATAATTGAATTCTTCAACAAAACCTTTGACACCGTCTCCCGCAACACACTCCTGGAAAAGCTGGCAGCGCACATCTTGGACAGGGGCACTCTCTGCTGGGTTAAGAACTGGCTGGATGGCCAGGCCCAGAAGGTGGTGGTGAATGGAACTGCATCCCCTTGGCAGCCGGTTGGTCACCAGTGGGGTTCCCCGGGGATCAGTGTTGGGCTCAGTCCTGTTTAACATTTTTATTGATGATCAAGATGAGAGGATCGAGTCCACTATTAGCAAATCTGCAGATAACACCAAGTTGGGGGAGGGAGGAAGGGGGGTTGGTATGCTGGAAGGCAGGAGGGCTCTGCCGAGGGATGTGGATAGGCTGGAGAGATGGGCTGATTTCAACAGGATGAGGTTCAACATGGCCAAGTGCCGAGTCCTGCACTTTGATCACAACAACCCCATGCAGTGCTACAGGCTGGGGACAGAGTGCCTGGAGAGCAGCCAGGCAGAAAGGGACCTGGGGGTACTGACTGACAGGAAGCTGAACATGAGCCAGCATGTGCCCAGGTGGGCAAGGGAGCCAATGGAATCCTGGCCTGTATCAGGAATAGTGTGGCCAGCAGGACCAGAAAAGTGATTATCCCCCTATACTCAGCACTGGGGAGGCCACACCTTGAGTACTGAGTCCATTTCTGTGCCCTTCAATTCAGGAAGGATATCGAGGTGCTGGAGCGGGTCCAAAGAAGAGCAATGAGGCTGGTGAAGGGACTGGAACACAATCCTGTGAGAGAGGCTGAGGGAGCTGGGATTATTTAGCCTGGAAAAGACGTTCAAGGGAGACATCACTCTCTACAACTACCTAAAAGGAGCTTGTAGCCAGGTGGGGGTTGTTCTCTTCTCCCAGGCAACAAGCTGTAGAACAAGAGGGCATGGTCTTAAGCTGCACCAGAGGAGGTTTAGGTTGGATATTAGGAAGAAATTCTTTACAGAGAAGGTAATCAGGCATTGGAATGGACTGCCCAGGGAAATGTTGGATTCTCTGTCCCTGGAGGTTTTTAAGATGAGACTGGATGTGGCACTTAGTGCCGTGATCTAGTAACCGTGGTGGTAGTAGATCAAGGGTTGGACCTGATGATCTCAGAGGTCTTTTCCAATCTGCCTGATTCTATGATTCTATGAATTTGTCCAACTCCACAGGGAAATTTGGGTTTGAAGGGACCGTTAAAGGTTATCTAATACAATGCCCTACAATAAGCAGGAACATATTCAACTAGAACAGGTTGCGCAGAGGCTCATCCACCTTGATCTGCATTACTTCTAGGATGGGGCATCTACCACGTCTCTGCACAACCTGCTCCAGTGTTTCACCACTGTCTGAGTAAAAGCTTAGTTCCTGATAACTAATCTAAATCAACCATCTTTTTGTCCTATTGTAACAGGCCCTTCTAAAAAGTTTGTCCCCATCTTTCTTATAAGCCCCCTTCAAGTACTGAAAGGCTGAAATATTGCCCTCCTGGAGCCTTCACTTCTTCAGGCTGAACAATCCCAACTCTCTCAGCCTTTCCTCACAGGAGAGGTGCTCCATCCATCTGATCATTTTTGTTTGCCTTCTCTGGACTCACTCTAACAGGTTAAGCTTGAGGACGAGTAAAGCTGAATCTAAGGTCTGCTTGCTTCCAAAATCTCAGCACACTTATAATAATTAATATATAAATTTTTAACATCATGTAATTTTTACAAGCTTTTACCATGTATCCAGGTTCTGTGTCTTCTAAACCAAAAGTGTGGTAAGATCAATGTGTATTTTTATCTAAAATCTGAATGTCACGGTTCTAGAGACCTTTTAGAGAGAGTCTAATTTCAGGAAATTTCCTTCTCATCAAAGGAATCAGTGATTTGAGTATATTAATTCTATATATTTATCTCAGCTAAACTAAACATCTTAACATCAAGGTTAATTTGTGAAACTGGATAGCAGATGTTTTGGAGGAGAATATGAGACTTAAATGATCATGAAAAGGATGAAAGAATGCAACTTTTTTTACACAAGTGTGTGAGTAACCTTTTAATCAGGAAAACATTATTTTTTATATGACCTAGTATCTAGTGTTGCTATTTACTCCATTTAAAGTTTGGCTAGCAAGGCACAGATGGAGCGGAGTCATGGTCCTTTAAAGTCTCCACTCCCCCATCCCATCAAGTCCCAATCAATATCACAGATTCAATACCTGAGAAGAAATAAGCTCCCAAAAAGAACACTGTAATTTCCCCAGAGGACTAAGGAAAGAGAAAGATTGCTGTGACTGTATGGCAGTGATTATTGGGAGATCCTTCTGATACAGCTGCAATTTGGTCTTTATGCATGGTTAGGAAAAAAAAAGCTGAGTCAGATAATTCTGTTCCTAAAGTATTTAACATACAAAATCACAGATTAGGAAAGAATATGATGGGCTGGAGCATTTTTTTACAGTGCAATGTATCTGACACACATCTAGGTCATTAATTAGAGAGAGACTCTTTCTATTGCAGTTGATTATAGGGTCTGAACATTAGTATAGTTTAGAAGTCGGATGTGGAGAAGATCTGGTGAATTGTCAGCTTCTTGCCAATGCAAGATGCTTCTGAGCTAAAGGATGTAACTGATAATGTATAACCTTTTCTGGGTTCTATTCTTATTTGCCAAATTACAGATGAGGAATAGGAAATAAGACTTGAGATGACATTTGAGCCATGAGTCTTAGGGAAAAAAAAAAGGATTATTAAAGACAACAACTGTGTCGTGTGGGAAAGGTCATGGTTTAATTGCAAGATTGTGAAATCAGGATGCTAAGCACTGGGATAACAGGTTCGAGAGACACATTCAGTTAAATGGCTCAGTGGAATAGAGGACATTATTTTTCATTTTCTGTATAAAATAGCATTTTAAAANTCTGATTTTTTAAGTGATAAATTGCACCTATAAGACCCTTCAGAAAAAGGTACCTCTTATTCAAAATAACTCTTACAATATGAAACTTTCAAATTCTGATCCTGAAAGACATATCTTATCTAGATTTTGTCAAAATCAATTGTATAAAGATCAGCGAAACCCAAGTAATTTTAGCAACAGCAGCTTAAGTGAAATAACTGAGTAGCATGTAGACAGTCATTCTTGACAAACATGCTGTTATTCAAAAAGACAATATGGTACCTGTAATTATGAAAGAATATTATATTTTGAAGAAAGTAATATTTACAGTCTATCAAAATAAAGATAAAGGGAAAGTTCTCAAGGTACTCTGCATTTAGGTAGCTTAGAAATGCAAATATTTTGACAATAATATTAACCAGGTACCTTACTGTAACTTACTGCAACTTACTGCAATGAACTTTTGTCTTTTAAAATTTATTTCAGACTTTAGATGCTGGATTGGCATCATATGGGACTGAACTCAACTTATCCAAATTACATGTATCTTGCAGGTAGTGCAGTTTTCCATGAGCTATCTTGTCAACGTGTCTCAACCCTGACCTACTTATGGCATCTCCAAACATTTTTCAGCCTCCATGTTCATTCAGTCCTTGGTGTCTTTGCTGATCTTGCCAATTATCATCCCTGAAGAAAAGGAAATGGGAGGGCTGTTTTATGTGGACGTCAAGTTTAGGACCACCAAGTCATGCCTAATAGTTGTTTGCATTAACCAGCCAACACTTACTCAGTTTCCCACCATGATGTCTGACATCAGTTTTGTCCCTTTACCTACGATTCCGATACGAAATAGCTGAGCTGTCTGACATTCTAGCTCTTGAAAGCTGTTGGCAAGTGTTGATGTATGTTTTCTTAATTATGACTGCCATACACCTCCGATTAGCCATTACATAATACAATCTGTTCTGTATTTGATTTGAACTAACAGATTCTACTATTATGGACATATATAAGCACCTAGAAAGATGGATAAGCCCAGTGCCATGGAGGTGATAGACTGCACAACCCAACACCAATCCCTGTGTCATTCAGTCTCCTGTTGAGTGTGAATTTAAATCATTTAAATCCTGAATACTTCTGTCCTTTGAATATTATAAAATTTAAATCCTTTAAGAATTCTTTTAGAAAAAAAGATGAATCAAGAACAAATGATAGGATTAATGAAACCATTGTTCACTTGGATTTAAAAATCCATCATGAATTTTCTAAATCTCAAACTGTTTAGTTAGGTTTTAGTTTTCACACTTGATGTGCTTGATCTTAAATCGTTCAGTAATAAAATAGAAAAATTACAAATCAGCCTAGTTAAATTAGAATATTCATAAAGTGAGGTGCCATAAGAGAGTCATTTACTATCTTAGAAAGTTCACTTACATAGTTCAAATAGATGAAAAATACTCCTTAATAAAATATAGTGTATATATCAGGGTCAGCACCAATCCTTTTCTACATCTATGGGATTTTATGCATTTCTGGGTATTGAGAATAAGCCTCTACTAACACCAAATTCCTTAGAAATCTGTTAAACTTCTGGACATAATGACTGACGGAGTAGTTCCTGGTCCAGTACAAGCCAGAAGAGAGGCTGAGCAGGCAATCTATCTGCAAACCTAAAATTAAAGTGAAGCATGCCACCATCTGTCATTTCCACCTTACCTTATGGATGTTAGGTTGATTGACTCTAAGAAAGTAACTGCTGGTCCTGAGTAGGACTAGACTGAAATATTTTAGATATTTATGCCTTTTAAAATTTTTGCATATCAAAATTTTCTTTTTACCTTTTAAAATTAAGACTTTTAGTTTTCCAGCTTCCTTTTTGCATGGCTAGATGTAGGACAGAGTACAAAATTATAAAAACAATATAAGAAAATGCCAGGAAATGGGTGGAAGAAATTGGTGGAAAGCTCAGAGGTTCGGGAGACCCGTTACATCTGTTTGATGAGGAAGCTGTGCATCTAGAACTTGTTTACATCTTCGCTGCGAAAGCCTTTCACAAGAGTGAACCTGTGCAGGGTTTTAGTCACCTCTGGTCTTTTTATATAACCCTTATCTGGAAGGCAAGAAAGAACAAAATTGCTTTCACAACCTTTGGCATTCTTTTGCATTTCTTTGTTTTTCACAATTACGGTGATTTAAAACTTTTTAAAAATATAAAATACACATGGGGGAAAAAAATTATTTTTGAAACCATGGAAGGAACTCAAATAGTTCAAATTAATAGAGAATCCTTAGGCCAAATGACATCCACAATTCTGTTCAGTCTTCTTCATCAGCCTCAAAGTGTCCAGACACACCAGACTCATCAGTATCCTTTATCAGGAGGGTTTCATTTGAAAACAGCTGGCTGCAGGAGTGTAAGATACTTAATTTATCGTACAGAAACATTGTTTCAAACTATTCGTATATGGACTGATGATAGGATAGTATGTGTAAGGGAATATAGAGACCCGCTTTTTTTTTCTGTTCCTTCTGACTTTCAGAATTTAAGGGAAATGTAAGATTCAGTGACAGTGGAGTCAGGAGGAAGGAAACTTTTGCACCAAAGTAACCTGAAGTTTTTACACTACAAAAGTTCAAGCTTCTAGTTATTGGCAAGACAAACCCTGACAGTTTTGAATAGCTAAACTGAAAGTTACTTTTAAGTTCAAACTATTCATAAATCAACCCCTTTTTTCTCAGTTATTTTTCCAATACACTATGGGTTAGGGGGAAAAAAATCTACATCAGATGTTGCAGATTTTGTAAGAAGATATTTTTGCAGTCAAATCTCACCTGTTTCCTCAGATCACTCTTTGCCCAAATCACCAAACTTACGTTATAATGACAGTGTAGTTTAATGGAAAAAACACCATCATGGTTTCCATTTTGGACACTTTGACAGCTTACTGAATATTCAGTTTGTCTAAGCTTGTGTCTTCATTTGAGCTTTACCAGTTTTAGAAGGCTGTTCAAGAAAAATTAAAGCATTGGATACAACTTTTCATAACTTTTAAGAATCAGTCTTCATCCTGATATCAGTCCCTCCCTTTCTAAAATACCATGTTCCCATCTCACCTACAAAGGTGCATTTAATTTTCCTTCTGCAAATTTAGTTTTCATATGCCATATATTTTGGGAGACCTAAATTACTGGTTTTGCGAACACTTGTTGTGTCTAGTAATCCAAGAGAAGTAGTGAGAATCACTGAGTGTGCACATCAGGGGTATTGAATCTCTGCCTGTCTGAAGTGTACCAAGAAACATGAAACTGGTGCTTAATGAAGATACTATTACCTTTCAGGTTATGGTTTTGTATTTGGAATTTAAACCAGACCTCGTAAACAAATAACTAAAAGACAGGACCAAATTGTATCAGAAAAGTCCACTTCTACAATCCAACACTACAACATGAATCTAAATCTTAGCGTCCCTTTGCAGTAGGATTAGGGCCAGGAATGCCTCTGTACATTGTATGAAACTAAGCATGACGTTTTTCATATGTCATGAACTCATTTCACCAGTTTTTACAATTTTCTTTTTGATTGTCTAATGTATATTTGCAGAAACACATTTTAGGTCATTAGAATGTTTCCAGAAAGGGTGTGCTATTATTTGTGAAAATATATGTCTATTACTTTTACTGCATACCAGTCCCCATGTAGCTAAATACTATATACATAGAACTGTAATGGTAAAGAAAGAACCTCTCACTCTCACTCTTGCTCTCTCTGCCTCACACACACACACACTTATGCATACAGACATACACAGAAGGAATGGCTTGGCCTCCAGCTTCTCAAATTATTAATTTTTTTTTTCAGCAGAAATGCAAATAAACTGAAAAAATCTATAACCACAAAAGGATGCTATAGCAGGAAAAGGGAGAGGTGAAAAGAGGAGTATCTGTGCTGTGACACCATACCTGGTAACTCTAGGGTGCAAAATACAGTCTCACACTGTGAAAAGCAGATCATCAGAGCAGACTCACTAAATCACCTTCCATTGGTAAGTACACAGGCCAAGCACCCCGGCCCCATAGCAGCCAATAAGTGCCTACCTATTTGTAATGCTGCAAACACAGTTAGTAACATATTTGTTAGCAGGTGTCACTGTGATGAGAAGAGCAGACGGCAGTCGGCCTGTAATTATTGTGTGAACCCAATAGGCGTTACACACTTCATTTTGGAACACATCACAGAATTCTTTAATAGCTGGCCTGATTATTAGGATCTTAAGTTAATTTGTGCAGAATGTTATAAAAGTTAAGCAAGAAGATATTAACATTATACAAATGAGCGTGGTTCTGCCTGTTAGCTTGAACATACGGCAAGAAACAGAATGACACTATCCAACACTGCAAATTTACATTTAACAAAATCACTAAGTAACAATTTTACAGTCATCTTAATTTGCATCACTAAAACCTGGCAGCATTTAATCCAAAATGCATTAGCAGGAACTATTTATAAGATCAGTATCAAGGTTTTCATTTAAAGCCAGTGAAATAATATGATCATTAGAAAAGTCTCTCCAAAGATGCCTAACTTTCTTAGAAAAGCACAGTTAAGGATCAACATCACTGCTCCATGAACACTTCTGAAAACAATTCATAGCAAAAGAAGTGTGAAAAGGTAAATTTGGGTCGAAGGTGGCAAATATAATCCGACTTCTGAAGGCAATCAAAGATCATCATATTGTTTACTATCTAGGGCGTGAGCATAAGCACTTCACAGTGGGGTTGTTTTTAATCTATATTTGTCCAACATGGTACAGAGAAGCCACAATTTGCATTGATTTTGTCACTGTGTTTGTGCAGCTGGTGTGAACTAATGGAGACAGGGTCCGATTCCCAGCTCTGTCTCCATGTCAAGAATCAATCTCCCCTCCAGATCAAGTCCTGCTTTTCTCTCTGATGCAATGGGAAAAGAAACAAGGAGAGATGGGGCAGACTTCATTCTTAGCATGGAGATAGACCACAGCAGTAGGAGATGCACAAAAACACGGAGACAAGAAGCCTTTCCAGATCCCACAGTTTAAGAAATACATTAGTACCAATAATTGATTTAATTATAGAAATTTAATTAACCTTGTCTGCCTTTGAAAGAGTGATATATTCCTACAAGGCCAAAATTTCCTCTCAGATCTGCTCTATAGTTCTTAATTACATTGATCTACTATACTAACATATGCATTTTCCTTTATACCAGTTGAAAATCTACATACCTTAGAATACTGAAGCAAACTGCTATCATATGGATTTGAATGGAATTTTGCCCTCAGATTAAATAAAAAACAAAAACCCTATGACAAAAAAGGCTGAGTTTCTGACAGAGTACACCACTTGTGTGCTGCTTTATATAATATGAATAATTTATATTGCTAAAAGTGCTTCCCCTGAAATATGGGTAGAAGTGGGTAATTGCCCATGGATAATACTTTATATATTTTGTAGGAGGAACATATCTCAACCCAAGAAAATACACTGGCACTAGGGCACAACTTTCAGATATGAATGACTCAATGAATCATGAATGACTATGATTTTCTTGGGATGTAATGGTTTAACATACACTTAAATACATAACAGATGCATGGAAAACCCTAAACAATCTAAATTGTGTAGCACAGGGTGGACTGTGAACTCTTCTGAACACTTCAACTGCTTGGAGTTTAAACCATAAATGAATATATACGTTTGGGGGCAACTTTGACGTGGCTGATAGCGGCATCCATTTCCACTAGAAGTTTACAAATCTTTCTGAAATCTTCCTCTGTTGCTCTGTCTTAATAGTGACATGCAGTGGCTGCATGGTGCAACAGAGGTTTAAGAGAACAGTACTGCACAAATAAGAACAGCATTTAACACATGACAGCGTATCAAGCTTGTTATGCCACACAACAAGTTTCCATAGACATTGTTTTTACTGGTATTCAAACAGAGTTGCTGTTCATTCACATATCCATGCAATTGCAGAGAGTATTTTAACAAAAAATGTATCTTAATTCTGAGGCTTTTATGGGCTACAGCATAGGCTGCCTGTGTCGTAGAAACTGGTCCGGCACAAAACAGCACCAAAGAGAAAACAGCAGGTAAGAAATGCTCCAGAAAATATGAAATAGCTTTGTATTTTGAATATTAGCCCTTAGATCAGGTGATCACTTTACAGTTGGGTAGGTAGTGAAGTTAGCCCACCTCTCCATTGTGCTGAAAGCTCCCATCACAAAAGTTGTTCATTTTCCACAGTGGCACCACTCATTCCTGCTGCTGTTGCTGCAGCTGCCATCTCCTTGCCGCTGCTTTTGAGACTCATCTTGGAACACTGCGTGGAATTTCTCCTGTGAACTGATGATTTAGCCGAACAAACTTACCAGTGTTTGAAAATGAAATTGGTTGTTGTGCTGAGACTAACCCTTTTAAAACACAGAATGCATAAGGCAAACTTATTTTCTTTGTCTGCTTTAAGTACCAAAATCTAACACATGTAGCTTGACCAATCTCTATCATTCCTTTTTCTGTCCTGGCAGGTATTACTTCTCTCTAGCTAATGGTGCTTTGTATTCACTCCCCTAATGCCTGGCTTACAATCATCTCACCTTCCTCTGGACACCATGTTCTTTCCAATGTCAAATGATATTCAGATATTACTGCAAAACTTCGTCTGTCCATTTGGAGCAAGCCAAGGGAGGATATGAGCTATTATCTTCTGCAAATAAAACAGCTATTAAAAGCCTGAGGAAAATAGGTGTTAATGCATTGATTGTAGTCCTAAGGAATTTGGAATAGCAAAAGAGACATAATTAGAGGGATGCAGTCCACCTAAGTCCAGTTTCCAGCAACATGAGAGAGAAAAAATGGAAAATGCAAAGCCATCTTTAGGAATCATTGTCAGTTTTACTGAGATTAAAAGTGCTATTATCTGATAGTCACATATGCATGCACAGTGACACTATGGAGCATAGTTAAGGTGCTCTGTTTTTCTGTTTCTTAATTTGTTTGCACTGTTTTTAAATGCAAATATTAATTCTGAAATTCCTATGGATATAACAAAAATGCATGCTTACTTTCCTGAACCTTTCATTTCTTCTGTGTATCTCCAGACTTAATTTTTCAGGTTAAACTGGGAAAATGTTGTTTTTGTTTTCTGTGAAGAAAATATTTATTCCAGGAGCAGAACTGTCTTGATTGATATGTTATGCATCCATCAGTTGGGTTACATGGACTATGAGTCAGGGTATAATTCTGCCCTGTGTCAGCGTTTTCCTTTCCAAGTGCTTGAGAGTGTGCATTGCAGAAACACGCTTCTGGGGAGAATACTTCAGAAAATTGTGCTAACTCCTTGGTTCCTTCCATCACCACAATGTCATATTAGGAGGCACAAAGTGACATCTTGATATATTGCTTATAGCCTCATATAAGGTAAAGTCTTATTAGAAAGTAATAAAAGTGACCTCCTGCTTTTTTGTCCATAATCTTGTATTACGTTAAGAAGGAAAATCAGAGCTGGTTATGTTTGCCATTATTTTGTCGTATTTAAAATAATATTGTGCAACACCAAGGTTGGAGTTTGAAAAATGCTAAGAAATAATACTGTCTAGAGCAATATATAAAATATTGATGAAAACAGAAATGACAAACATACTTCCCTGTGGTTCTTTTTTGGGTGTGTCTGATGAAGAAATGAAGTAAACTCTCTGCCTTGCATTACAGTGTGTTTTCAACTCATGTAGTCACAATGCTCAGAATGTTCTACTCTAAAAAAAAATAAATCTGCAAATACTGTAAAATTCAGCTTAGTTTGGAGTGAAATATGGCATACAAGTACATTGTGTTCATGGCCTGCATTACACCATGGAGGGTAAAGTTATTATGTTAATAAGTGGTGAAAACCCTGTGCCACCTTAAATGAGCTTTCTCTGCTTGAGAGAACAAGTTATTTCTTTGAAGGAAGGGTTAGATTTGGAAACTCACCAGGAAATATGACTCAAAGTGGAACTTAAATGAAATATTTTTGATATATTTAATTTCTGAAATGTCTATTATTCTATCTATCTAGGCCAAAAAATCATAGTATCGATTTAATTTAATGCAATTAGAGTTCAGCTTGTCCTATGTTAGGGATGTTACTCTAGGGGGAACAAAACTGGTAGCAATAGTGAAATTACAAAAGTTGTTTTATGTCACATTAGTTAACATATGCAAGCTTATTTAACATGTGGACCACAAATAAGTGTAATTATATTAAAACAAGAATCTGTAGCTCAGAAGCAATAAAAATAGACTAGGTTGTATTATTAATTCTTGTGTTAAGGGTTTTGAGCCATGTTGATTGGCCTGAATTTTTTGATTTTGTTATGGTACAAAGGGATTGTTTGAAGTAATTTGTCCCCGAGAGAGGCTCACAATCCCAAGCGGGTTTCAATTCAGCAAAGCAAATCTAATTTTGTTTGCTTTATGCAAACCAGAAGGGGCTGTGGTTCATTCTGTTTTCACTGGAGGGGAAAGGCGCACTAATGGGACCTGCTGAAATGCATGCATTGCAAACATCATACCCCTGCATATATTAAATTTAGCTATGTGATGCACTGTGTTCATCATCTCATTGTGTACACAGATATGCTTTAGAACAAAGCCTTTAATAGTACAGAAACCTTACTACATTATGCCAACACACTATTGTATTTATATTTAATGCTACAACTGGAATTTCTTCCCTTGGATAAACTGTATTGATATGTCGTCTTTTCTTCCCTCCTGTTACTTGTTATAGCAGACAGTACACTGAGGACATTACATGCTTAAGCTTCAAGCCATCTGAAGATTAATTATATGGAGGTCTCATAATGGTTTTTAATTTTCCCTTTTTTACAGCCCAGAGTTAAATAGGAGACATGTTCAGGATCTGATTGCCAAAAGAGCAATAATCCCCAATCCATCAGATCAAGGCTGGAAGATAAATGAAGGGGAATAACACCTGCAAGACAGGTAATGCTCCAGACAATAACCACTGCTGTGACAGATTGCCACCCTCTCTTCAGAGTGGCTTGTTTTTAGGCTTTTGAAATGTGGTATTTATATTGTGTAAAAAGTACACCAGACCTGAAAAAATGCTGGATACAGGAGAAAATCCATTTCTCTAAAAGTCAAAGGAAATATTGCCATTTATTTCACTGGGAGTCAGAGTGGGCCACTAAAAAATGTTTGATGGCAAAGTTGAAGGATGGATAAGTTTATTTGCATATAAGTCACATTATTTATTTATTGAATTTTCATAATAGTGTTATGGTTCATGTGGTGTTGCTTAATTTTTTCCAGGGTGCTTCTGTTTTGAAAACAATTTTGATATTGCACAGAGACAGACACATCTCAAAACCCTTCAATTTGTCATTAGACATTTGGCTGCTTGCCTATTTTGCTGATAATATTGCAAAACTACATTAATTTATTGAATGATTTTTGTGAATCAGTTCACACAGAATTCAGAATGATACTTGTCATGCATCAGATGATTAACTATTAAAAGCACAGGTTTACTTGTTATGCTTATTGTGTGGTACAGTTCAAAGTTTGCTTAAGTGTGCAATTTAAATTCAAAGATGGGTTAGGAATAATGATTCTTCTACTTTTAAAGTTCCTTCACACAACACTCCAGGAATATTCTCCCCAGTTGTGTTCTGCATGGCCGCTTACCATTCTCTACAGATACTATTCTTCCTTAATTATTTGCAAGATTTGGTAATCAAAAATTGCTAACACAGTAACACAAATGTCTCAATCCTCAGAACCCTGATCACAAGCAGCCTGCATGGGTTCATGGGTCTTCTTGCACAGGTCTCCACATGAGCGAGTGCAACTGCAATGCATGGGACCAGAGCCCTCCTCTGTGCCACTTACACAACTCAAAAGGTGTAACTGCACTCTTGATAGAGAGAAAAGACATCCTAATATATCCTCATCTTGTAAAGCCACTCAGAAGTAAAGCAAACAAGTAAGAGTTTGTTTGTGTGTTATCTTAGAGGGTATATTTGAAAATTATTATATTCTTTATCACTGTATATCACTTGAACATTCTTTAACATCTAGGCCAATACACACAAAGGTTTAATACATTTCTTTCTGCTAGATTTAAGCAAAAATGGAGATTTACATATAGAATCAGATTGTAGGAAAACTTAATATTTTAATGGGAGAGTTCACTTGCTCAAAATGGCAATTATGTGGGTAACAAAGTAAATATTCAAATTAACCTGAAACTTCTAAGAATGTAAGCAAATAAAACTTTAAAAGGACAAATAGCGGAGAGGTTTTTTGAGAAGATAAAACTATTCTGAAATTGGAGGAAAGACAGTGGTGTGGTCTACTCTGAAGATAACAGTTTTTGGTGATCTTCACTGAGAGAGACCAGGCCAAGATATGTCCATGGCGTAAAGCAAGACAGGACATCTGAGTCAGCATAAATCAGCACCTGCTGATCAGTATTGCTCTTCAGAGCTTTTAGAACTACTTTGAAACTATTTTTACTCCAGCTGAGGATGTGGCCTGCAAAAAAAAAATTAGTACAATTTAAAAAGAAGTGCTCTGATCAAAATACTTCTATTAACTAAGGTTATTGAAAAAATATTATATGAAATAGAGCTTAGAATGAAGAAAAAATGTTTGTCAGAAGAGTTTAAATCGAGATAATTTTATAGAGGAGGACTGGAGAAATGTTGAAATTACCATCAATTGCAGTCATAGAGTATTTTCATTGCTAAATATGATTTATTACTTGCTTTTATTTTTTATAATTTCTCTTTTATATCTGACTAACCACTTTACAAAAATTAATAAAATAGTGCATACTTTTAGAACCTTAAAGGCTAACTCAGATGAACATAAAGAGAAATGAAGGGAAGGGATGCAATGTCACTTCAATAATGCAATACATACAGCAAGAGGCAATCCTTGCTCCAAGGGGTCTTCTGTAGGAATAGACAAGGCAGATAAAAGAGCTAATATTAATTCCTCAGTTTATGGAGGGAGAACTGAGGCACTGAAAAATCAAGGGACTTACACAAATTGACAAAGAAACTCTGTCTGAGATAGACACTGAATCCATTTTCTTCATGCTCTACTTCAATACCTTTCCCTCCCCAAAGGCTAATGTTTATTAAAATAACATAAACTTTATACAGTCTGAACTATTCATCAAGATCATGTGGGGCTGAACCTATTTCAGCTTATTCTTAGTTGAGGGTCTGGCAGAGTAAGATGCTCTATTAATCCCTGGAGTGAACTGATCTAGACTGTCACAAGTGTTAGAGTCCAGTTCTGCAAAACATTACAAAATTTTAGATACGTAGCCTTGCAGACATTATTGGATCTATGAAAAGGTTTACAATTATGTTGCATTTATTAGCAACTAGTTGTTAAGACATTATCATTTATTACTGACACAGGTCACATGCAAAATTTGGTCACATCCATAAAAAAACATTTTTTTCTTTCTGGGGGGGTTTGAAATACAGAATGAGTAAAAGCTAAATTCCATAGGTTTCTTAATTATGAAAAGCTTCAAAAGAGTTCAAAGAAAAGTTTTATTTGAGTAAACCAGTGAGATCCAGTCATCTACAGGACTTTAAGAGTTAGCCTTAATCAATTTAAGGATTAGCTGAACAGAATTAGAACAATAAAATTCGTTTGTTTTCAGTAGATTTTTCATACAATTTGAATAAAAGTAAATTAGAAAACTATCATAAGAAAATGAGTGAAAAGGTTCTAATATTGCTCTATATCAGACAAAAAGATTTCTGTTTTCTGGGTACATCTCAGGATTAAAACTGGTAATGTTTTTAATATTTTTAAAAATCCAAACAGGTCATAGAACCATCATAGAATCACAGAATTGTTTGGACTGGAAGGGATCTTAAAAATCACATAGCTCCGACCCTCTTGCCGTGGACAGGGAACCTTACACCAGACCAAGTCGCTCACGGGCCTCGTCCAGTCTTTTCTTGAACACCTCCAGGGATGGGCAGTCCATAGCTTCTCTGAGCAACCTGTTTCAGTGTCTCACTGCTCTCACAGAAAAGAATTTCTTCCTAATAGCTAATCTAAACTTACCCTCTTTCAGCTTAAGACCATTCCCCAAACAGATAAATCAAAAAATAAAGTATCTAATTAGCTAGAAACAACCACTAATAAAAATAAAAAACCCTGTGCAAATGAATTCCTTTTGCTAGATCCTCTTTTTATGAAAAAAAAAATATTCTTCTTTTGCTAGTAATAATATCTGCTCTGATTCTATAGAAAAAAAAGCTTTTACTATTGATGTCCAAGTAAAACACAGAGCTTGTCTGTATTATTATATTTTTCATGCCTATTTTTGCTGTTCTCATTGGGAATTCTGCTGCAGAATGTCCTTCAGAGTAAAACCTTTACATTTTCTGCAAAAAAAGCTTCAATGATGTCCTAACTTTCAAATGGGTAAAAGAAATCCAAACCTTCTAATACAGTGTTGCATAAGGAGTTGGATCGATATTTGGCTTTTATTCTCAGGCTTTTAATTTAAGATATTTTTGGGTGACATTCAATGAAGTATTGCTTCTACAATACCTACATGTTGAAAACAATAAAATCGTAAAAGCTGGAGATGAGAAGACACTAACTCAATGTAAATACATTCTTGCTCCCTGTGTGAGAGTTCCTATAGAACAGAGCATGTATGCTGTTGTTAGTTGGTGAGGTTAAATGCATACATATACATTTGTATATGTCTATATGTATATATATCTCAGAACTTAAGTCAGTCCAGCAGTTCACTTATCTGGGAAGCACCATTTCCTCAGGTGCTAAGATTGACAAAGAGATAGACAACAGGTTAGCAAAGGCATACGGAGCTTTTGGAAAACTCCATAAAAGAGTCTGGTGTAATAAACACCTGAAGAAAAGTACAAAGATCAAGGTCTACAAAGCCATTGTACTGTCCACTCTTCTTTATGGGTCATCTACCTTCACCACCTGCTACTCCTCGAGCGATTCCATCAGCGCTGCCTCCGTACAATTCTAAACATCCACTGGACAGACTACGTGACTAATGTGTCTGTCCTTGGGCAGGTAGAGGTCACCAGCATTGAGGCCATGCTGCTGAGAACGCAGCTGCACTGGGCAGGGCACGTCTCCAGGATGGAGGATCACCGCCTCCCTAAGATTGTGCTCTATGGTGAGCTTGCCACCGGCTGCTGCAAGAGAGGAGCCCCGAAGAAGAGATACAAGGACTCCCTCAAACAACACCTCAGCCTTGGCCATATTGACCACCATCAATGGTCCGCTCTGGCCTCCAGTCGGGAGGCATGGAGGCACACCATCTATAACGCTGCTGCTTCCTTTGAGAGCGCACGCAGGATCAGTCTCAAGGAGAAAAGACAGCACAGAAAGAGCCGTGCCTCGCCAATACAGCCTGTGGAGACTCCACTATGCCTTTTGTGACCGGACTTGCCTATCGCACAATGGCCTTTTTAGCCACCAGCAGCACGCTTGCAGCAAACATGGGGAGAGCCCTTCTCAAATCTTCATTCACGAAGCCCAGCCATGATGATGATATATATCTATATACACATATCTATATACAAGAGGCACACAATAAACCATGGATCTAGATGATTGTTTCCTAGGCCTGGCACTTGCTCAGCTCAGGAATTTCTGACTTGTCATCAAAAAGTTTGTAGCTTAAGTAACAGGAGGGCCTGACAAAATGTCCTCTGCTAAATTTCTGAATAAATTTGATTTTTTTTTGGTTGTTCTTGTTTGGGGTTTTTTTGTTTGTTTTTTTTGTTTGTTTGTTTGTTTAATTTTCTTGGAGAAAAGATTCTGAAGTGTTTTTTGGAACCTCTGCACATTGTTAGCTCTGCCCAAGGGCTGGTGGTGTTTGTACTTTGTGTGCAATGCATTTCATGGGATTTTATTGTAGCAATTATTGTAGTTCATTAACTTTATTACAGCTGGATTAAAATAAAACCTGGCTTAACAAACTATAAACTAATAAAACCTATATTGTTTATTCAAAATGATAACTCTTTAAGAGTCAAACAGCAGGATCATTTAAAAGGACTGACAAGACAAGCAGATTTTAGGATTAAACTGATCAGCAAGAAATGAAAGAAAATGTCCTCAAATGGAGGCTGCATTGCCTGATGGTCCTTATAGCACCTTACCTGGTTTACACAAACACTATGTTCCTGCCTTAATCCTGTCTTCAACTCTGTACTATCCACTCAAGGACCCCATCTTGCCTTCTGGAGATGATGTGAGGTACCACTGAGCTTCATTCTGCAGAATCTGTACAGAGATTTCCATGTCCACAATAGTTAGAACAAGGTGAGGAGTCCAGGCAATATGATGATGAAGGCAGTCTTGAGCAAGTACCAAGTGACTTGAAGACAGTCAGACCTAAGTGCAAGAAGAGTAGCAAAGGACCTTATTGGAGTGACAGGGAAATCACACCTGCTTCTTTCTTTTCAGATGTGTCATTTAAACTCTTTTGTTTTTATTGGTTTCAGAAACAGACCTGGAGGGTGATCAGACTCACTTAGCAGCACTTGTGCCAAGTTCCTCATTTGGCACTTGCCTCCTTAGGGCTGCCAACATTCTGATGAAGCTCAGCCATGTATAAGTAGCCTGGAGCCCCATGGGGTCCTCTAGGCCTAATCATTTCCACTTGTGTTAAGTGCCTGGGCTAACTAAAATGCCATCAATATCTTCTCCAGAGTCTTTTGTATGGGTGAACAAGAACAATGGGAGATGGCAGCAGGGAATACATGGCATAGGCACCCAGCCTCACTCTGGGATATCCACAGAAAAGGCAGTTATTCTATATGAGTATCGCAAACAACTGATAACATCTGGGCATTCAGACAGTTGGAAACTAGAAAGTAGACATTCCAGATGACAGAGATGTTGCTCTTTCAAGTGCTGGTGGTAGCTGTACACTGTGTAGAAGGTACTGCATGGGATTGCCATGAAAAGGCAAGCACAAAATTAGGATGATGAAGCAACAGCTTTCCGATAGAAGGTCAAACCTTTATACATTTTTATAATCCCTACCTGGAATATTTTTCAGAGCTTTACTCACCCCTGTTCAGTTTCACTCAAATTTCAATGTATATATACAATTGCTAGTATATTTGGACTATTGACAGGAAAATACTGTTGATGGTCAAAGACCTCAGGATCTGCCATATTAGATTAGGAAGGAAGAATCTAATTAGATTCTTAAAAAGAAATCTAAGATCTCAATAAATTTAGCAAAACAATGTCCAGGTGACTGGCTATATACCCAACAGGATAGAAAATACCTGAGAGAGTGAAAAGCTATTTACAAATGTTTAAAGCTATTTTGAAAAGACTGACACAAGAACAAATGGATATAAACTGCCCCAAACTATATTCAGTCTGGAAACCAGGCATTTATAACCAGCAATGAGGCAAACTTCTATAACAGCCACCCCCTATTATGCAAAGAAAAAACATTATAACTACTTCTAAGCAGCAGCAGCTTGAAATGTCTTACCAGCAGATAAAGGATGGATTTTAAGAAGCAGAGGGTTTACCTTACTGACCTGCAGATTTGACACTCTATTGTTATCTGAATCTTGGAAGCACTTGGAAGGCAGATATTATCACTGATAGTGATATTTTAGTGTTTGTGGCCACTGGCAATGAATGGTATTTGATCTGAAACTTTCTAAAGAGTCAGTAGAAACTGTTTTGCTGACCAGAAGGTCTGTAGTGAGCATTTCTCACTAAAAGCCAAGAGATTCTCTAAATGTCTTTCCAGCACTGTGCAATTAAATCTGCATACAAGTTGCCCTTAATATAATTTGTTCCATGCAAATACCAGATCCAATTCTGCCAGCTTTATTTATGTTAAGTAGCCCTCAAACAAATAGTTTCTATGAATTCCCAGTGGGACTGGGACAGCTCACATGAGTAAGCGCTGCTACACATGGCAAAAGGTGGCAAGGCTTGGCAAGGAACGAACAAGCATGATGATTCTCTTTATTATTTTCAGCCTCCAAAATTATGTTAACCAAACATAATTTCATAGGTGATTGCCAAAAGACTTCCTCAGGTTTGGGCCATCCCAACAGAAAGAAAACTCCCAAATGCAAGCATATATTATTGAGCAAGTTTTGGGCTTGTTCCTTGATTTTCATCATTAATGCAGGCAGTTGCAGGGACAGCTCTGAGACAAGGGGGACAAAGGCAGATTTTGAAAGTTGGTTAATAGCACTTTTCAAAACCTCTCAGCACCAACAGAGTTACTTCATCACATTATATCCTCAAAGCCAGGTCTGGCACTACCAATCATTGGTCCGTTTTGAAAGGCATCATAGCCCTCTAGCAGTGAATTATGGATTGCACACCACCTTTCTCGGCAGCTTGTTGAACCAGAGTCATTTATTCAGTTGGTATTGAGAGTCTGGGGGCATGACAGTACATCTGACCCCTTTTGGGTAAAATTTGATCTGGCATTTCATTTCACGGGCTCAGCCACCAGTCTGTCAAATCTTCATTTTGCGGGTGCCCAGTAGAACTGCTGACGCTTGTCTCTAACTCCTGGTGCTTTCATCTTTCAGCGGCAATAAACATGTCACACTGCTGAGGTGAAACACAATCTGGAATTAAATTTACTGCATATAAAATATGGTGCCCTCTTTATTGGTTCAAATACTTGTCACTCATAATTTATTTGAAAGTGTATGGCATTCATGAGGCAAGAGTGCTGCTGGAAATGGAAGTGGGGGGAGCTGCAGAACTCCAAGCCGCAGCAGTCTGCAAGAGCTCTTCTTTAACACCCATTTCCCCATCCCTTGCCAGTGCTGACTGCTATAAACACATCAAATATGATATCAATGCCTCGGCCAATAAACAATATGTATCTCAGTAAAAACAAGCTTGGGTACATTTGGCTGTGTAACTGCATGTTAGTTGCAAAGTGGCTAAAGGAAGATAACCACAATTGCTCTCAGAAGAACAATTGCATAGATGTTTTCACATGTGTATCTGGGGGATGGAAGGGTAGGAGGGATGGGAAGGAGTCAGATTTAGCCCTAGTCCATTTCAAACTCACTCACCATGCCTTTCTTTCTGGCACTCAACTTTTTCATGATTTATTCCAAATACTGTCGATCAGCTTTAACTAATACAGTTCTTGTATGAAGCACCTCTCTAATCTCTTCAAACACAGATGTGGAAGTGCAGCTTAGAGCATGGAGGCCAACAAAAGCACTTTGCCTGTACCAGTGATTAGCTTTGATTGACATAGTACACTTCTGCTTTCACAGGCATACTTTAACACCCATAAATGATTGTTTTAAAATGAGAAGCACTGGGTAGTGTGGCTCTGGCTTTAGTAAATATGCAGTACAAATGTAGTAGCAGATAACTGAAAGACTACAAAGCACTTGATATTTGTTTCTGGCTTTTCTTCTCCTTTTTCAGTTTAGGTTGCTTTTTTAGTTTTTTGTTGTTTTGTGGGAGGTTTGTGTTTTTCTTTTTTTTAATCTAGCATTTATTCCTAATTGTCAAAGAAAAATTATGGTAATGTGAATTCTGCTTAAACCTGGACTTTCGATCCTGTCCTACGTGCATTTCAGTTCTTCCTAATAAGATGAAATGGGAACAGTAGTCTAGTTTTGAAAAAATCAGGTAATTCCGAATGTGAAGGTTTTTTCCTGTTGTAACATACAGCTTTATTTGTAATAAATTGATGAAAATAAGGAAAGATTAGAAAGAGGCAGATTCAGGATGTGTAAAGATATCCAGACTACAAAGCACAGGGTGCCAGCAAAAGAATGTCAAATATGTGCCACAAAAAGCATTTGCAGATACAAGTTCCATTCTGTTTTAATTGTTTAATTGCAATTTTTTTTAGAATCCTCTTGATGTATTTATGAATGCAGCCATGTGATGATTGCATACACATTCAAAAATGAAGCTCTAAATAAGAGATAATATCCAAAAAACTGAACTAACTTCCACTTCCACCCACCAAGCATTCAGAGACCCATTATGAATCAATACTACCCATTCTTCCTTTCCCCTCCAAAAAAAAAAAAAGGCGCCAAGCTTTGCTCTATGACCTATCAGCCCACACTCTGATGGGACAGCTTGTGAAGCAAGTTACAGTTTTCATCCTCTCCTGCTGATCTCAGCCTCCTGGTCACACATGAAGAGAGAGGTGTTTTCTTTGGATATCAAGCAACCAAACCATTTAAAAGCACACAAATTTGAACCAGCATATAACACTACACTGGAAAATGAACTGGGTGTGAGGGCAGACAATGGGGCACAGCTGTAATGAGATCCTGGTGAGAAACACCCATTAACAAGTGAATAGCCACTGTATGCAAGAGGTGAAATTTCCAGGCGATCTAAAGATGTAGATTTGTGTAGTGTGTTACCAGTAATCAGTAACCCAATAAGGGAGATACTACTAACAGAATGGACTCCCAAGCGTTTCTGTATTTATACTATGATATAAACACCTCAATGTCCATTTTAGTTACATGGTTTCATGAAATGATGGTACAGACAGCCTTCTTTCCTTCCACTGAGTAAGATTTAGTATCTAACCCAATTGTGAGACTCCTAGTCTGGTCTCTAAGAGCCAACAGGGCACTACATGTAAATACTGACACTCTACTTAGCCAGAGTGAAACAAAAGTGAAAAGGAAAGATAGCTGATTGCAGTACCTCTGTATTCAAAACTATATCAAGGGGGTTTTTTTATTTTTATGAAGAAGAAATTTCAAGTAATGTACACAAGCTGGGAAGTCACACATTTGTTTTAATAATTTTGTAAGTCTTTAAATGTTTTATAAACAAATGTGTTAATTGTTAACCTGATATTTGTGTTATACTATCAGCAGGGTAATAAAATCCAGAGAGCTCACTAAATTGGTACAATTACTTGGGTGATAAAGTCTGTGTTCAAGCCTCCATCTCTGTAAGTGCACACGCGCATGTGTGTGTGTGTGTGTGTACATTCCAGTGTTTTTGCATGTATGTGCACATACGTATTCATGGCACACGAGAAAGACATCAGAGAGGCAAGTAATTTCTGCTGAATCCAGTAGTTTTAATCTCAGTGAGCAAAGGCTACATAAATTCTGGTAGTGGCAATGTCTCATTCCCTTCTTTGTTGAACAGCTCTACTGTGTTATTTTTGGGGTTTTGGGGTTGGTTTGGTTTTTTTTTTTAAATATGCAGTATTGCATACCAGGAGAAAAGAAGAGACATAACTAAACTAGCACAGACACTGGATATTCGTGATCTAGTATAAGAGCTTTCATGAGAATGATCTACACTTCCACAAGGACCTGGACGGGTTTTATACAGATTTACATGCAGTTTTCTTGCACTGAGAATACAATCACCACAATTCAACAAAAACACAAACAGGACTGAGCATACACCCTGCAGAAAACAAACATGAGTTCTGCACTTGCATGGTTCACAGGACAAAAATCACTATGGCAAATTTCACAAGAATAAATAGCAACCTTTTGCATTTGAAAATGTTTCCATTCATTCTTTAGCCTTCCTGTCAGACTCCAAGGATACTCTGGACTTGCTGCACTTTGCACTTTGTCCAGAAGCTGTTTGGTTACCAATGCCCCTCAGAAAGAGAAGTCTTCTCGTGAAAATGACATACAATTTGGCTGGGGAGAGAACAGAGGCCTGAACAGCTCTTCCCTGAACAAAGGATTTCTTAAGTGGAAGAAATTCTCTTCGTCTCGCCTGAGTGGCTGGGCTGACATCCGGGGAAAAAAGAAAATCCTATTCCCATTGTATGCTGCTGATGGAGAGCCTTGTGCAGTCTTAATTGTTCTCTGTCTGTCTGCTATCTGACACCTTATACAGAATGGTACATTTCAAGTCCTCTTCCAATTTTGGTCTTCTGACGGGGATCAAAAATGCCTTTCAGTAAATACTCTTCCACATTTAAAACCCATGGCGACCCACTTTTCAGGAAAATCAGCAAGGTCCCTTCCTCAAAATACCTTGCAGAGGCCCATGGCTCTAACTCTCTCCCAGACTCAGGACCATTTCCCCTTGGGTCAGTGCTTTGTGTGGTCCATGACTGGCAAGAGTCCCTGGGTGGATTGTCTTCAGACATTTCTTTCTCTTGCCTTTCCTGCAGCCCATCCACTTTCCTCCAGCTTTTCCTTTCATGATCTGTGCTTGAGCTCTTATCTTTCTCCTTTCTCTTCCCTGTTCATGGTCTGTATCATGCAATTTCCCCTTTTTCACATGCTTTTTGCCCTTGACCAATTCCTTCATATCTCTCTTCCTTTTCTTCAGCACCTTTATTTGCTTCCTGTTCTTCTGCCCTTCTTTCTACAGCAGATTATTAAGAGCTGTGGAATCTGCAGCCACAAGCTCTGTCTGATTAGGCAACCTGAAATGATAGCTGATATATTTTTTACACAAAGTCAATCCTCAGATTTACTTTCTGTGAAGTTAACAGAAACTGAGTGTGTTCACCAACACTTTCTATTTGAAGATCTGGGTATGTTTTAAAAAGTTTAATGTTATTCCCTTGCCTTTAAAATTTTGGTCATCATCTCTCTTGCATGAAGATATTATAGATAAGAACTTTTATATTTGGGATGGGGTTTTTTCCTTCATTTTAAATCTGTATACTGTCTACCTAATGCTAATTTACATCACACAGGATACATTAAAACACGTTCAAGACAGAAAAGTAATGCCATGCACCTGTCCACATGAATCTTCAGGAAGCAATGGAGGGAACTTCTACACTGCACATGCTTCATTTTCACAGAGATCCCCTAACGTGCTGTCCTAGATAATCAAATACATAACTGTGGCAGTAGATTAAGAGCAAACCCTTACTCTGAGTCGCTGTGACTTTCTCCAGTTGTCACATATTTGGCCATGACCCATGTTCTCTTCCATGACAGGACTTCATGCCACTGACTTCCTCAAATTTGAAGTAAGCCATGTAAAAGGACCCAATTCCTACTGCACAAAAGGAATGCCATAATCTACAGTGTAAACTGAGAGAAAGCTGAATATCACCTTGTGAGGGTTTGAGTTCTTTCAAGTTTTAGATTTGCTAAAAATTCTGCCATGTCACATATCATCTATTTCATCCTTTTTCCCAAATATTTTGCACCTTTTTAAGGCTTGGGATTGATTTCTGCAATCCTCCAGGAGAAGCAATCATTACATTTCTGTTTCCTTTATTAGCATTTGTCTTAAAGCCACTAGCACATGTCTAGTTCTCTCTCTCTTTTTTTCAGATTCCCAGATGTCTATTTTTGGCTCCAGCAATATGTGTTTCAGAGTGTTTGTCATGTGTCAAGTTAAGATTATCACTTGGACTATCTAAAACTGAAGAATTTGGATCCAGCATTCACAAGGGAGGGCAGGAGTTTTTTTTCAGGAGGAGGAACGCTATCTGTCATGTCCCCTTCCCCATCGATTCCCATCTTCCCTACCAATAGCCCAGTAGAAACACTCTGTGCTGGAGTGACAAATAAAGGAGATCCACAGGCATCATGTTCATATTCGATGTTTCAGCCAAGTCTGGCTTGAACACTCCAGTAGAAGATTCGAGTCTAGACAGATCTGGCAAATCTATTATACCTCACCAGCACTCTGCTGTCTCTAAGGCAGATCAGAACAAGAATTGTTGACCAAGCAGAGTAGATTTGTGAGTGGACTTCACTGAGCATGGACTACTATTTAATGTAAACCTCTGTTCTAAAAAGAACACACTAGTGTTCTTTTAACAAATATCTGGCAAATATCTTTTAACAAATACATGGCATTTTACAAGAATTTAGATCCACTCGGCCTCGTAATACCCTCATGGTTCATACCAGAAGATATCAAATAGCACTGCGGATACAAAGTCACATGAATATTTTTACTCATGTTACCTTCAATTTAGTTTGCACATGTTTTAGCAGCATTCAATACATGGTGAAACACATTTCATTACAAATTTAAAAAGAAGGCCAATTCAAAAATTGTATTCTTATAGCATTTGTGGACATTGATCAAATCTTAAGGTTCCATTAAAAAAAAAAAGTCATCAATTTATTTTTTTCAAAAAAGCAAATAAATCTTCACAGAAGATGATAATTAATCGCAGAGGGAAAAAAAAAGTGAGACTAATGCCTAGGCGTTTGGTGATTAACAGAGAACAGAACAGATGACTGGATAGATTCAAATCGTGCTGGGCAATTTTTGCCTCAGTAAGGACTGATAGCAATGGAGTGTCTGTGGGGCAGAATCTGGCTCATGCCAGCCCATATTTTCCCTGAATTAGCTGTCATCCTGTTGAGTCCCACCTCTCACTTCTGACACAATCAGTGTACACTCAACAATACATAGTGCCCACACAGCACATAGCCCTAACTGGAATAATAAAAGCAGCTCAAAGTTGAGCCTTGAATCATAGAATTACAGAATCTTAAAGGGTTGGAATAGATCTTAATGATCATCTAGTCTCAATCCCCACTGCCATGGGCAGGGACACCTCCCACTAGACCAAGCTGCTCAAGGCCTTATCCAGCCTGGCTTTCAACACTGTCAGGGTTGGGGCATCTGAAACCCCACTGGGCAACCTGTTCCAGCATCTCATCACCCTCACAGTAATATCTAACCTCAATTCCTCTCTTTCAATTTGTACCCATTACTCTTTGTTTTATCACTACAGTTCCTCAAGAAGTGTCCCCTCTCCAGCTTCCCTGTAGGCCACCCTCAGATACTGGAAGGCTGTTTGAGGTCTCCATGCAACCTTCTCTTCTCCAGGCTGAACAGCCCCAACTTTCTCAGCCTGTCTTCATAGGGGAGGCATTCCAATTCTCTTATCAACTTCGTGGCTCTGCTCTGGACTTGCTCCAACAGTTCCATGTCCTTATGCTGGGGACACCAGAACTGTTTGAAGTACAGGTGGGGTCTCACAAGAGCAGAGTAGAGGGGGAGAATCACCTCCTTTGAACTGCAGGCCATGCTACTTTTGATGCAGTCCAGGATTCGCTTGGCTTTCTTGGCTGCAAGTGCACACTGCTGGCTCATGCCATCATCAACTATCATCGCCAAGTCCTTGTCTGCCCAACCTGTAGGTGTGTCTGGGATTGCCATGATCCAGGTGTAGGACCTTGTGCTTTGCTTCATGAGGTTCACACACTCGTACCTCTCAAGCCTGTCAAGGTCCTTTTGGATGGCATCCCTTCTATCCAGTGTGTCAAGTGCACCACAAAGCTTGGTGTTGTCAGCAAACTTGCTGAGTGTGTGCGCTCGATTCCAGTGTCCATGTTATTGACAAAGGTGCTGAACAGTATTGGCCTCAATAGTGACCCTTGAGGGACACCACTTGTCACTGGTCTCCATGTGGATTATGAGCCATTGACCACAACTCTTTGCAGGCTGCCATCCAGACAGTTCTTCATCTGCTGAGTGGTCCATCCATCAAATCCATGTCTCTCCAATTTGGAGGCAAGGACATCATGTGGGACAGTGTCAAACAAACACTTTGCATAAATCTAGATAGAGGATGTCAGTTACTCTGCCCCTATCCAACAATGCTGTAGAGCCATCATAGAAGGTCAGCAAATTTGTCAAGCATGACTTCCCCTTTGTAAAACCCATGTTGGCTGTTGCCAATCACTTCTTTATTTTCAATGAGCCTTTAGCATAGTTTCCAGGAGAATCTGTTCCACAATCTTGCCTGGTACAAAGGTGAGATTGACTGGTCTGTAGTTCCCTGGGTCTTTCACTTTCCCATTTTTAAAAATGGAGGTTGTATTTCCCTTTTCCCGGGTATCAGGGACTTCATCAGACTGCCATGCATTTTCAAAAAATGATGGATAGTTGCTTAGCTACTTCATCTGCCAGGTCCCTCAGGAACCGTGGATGAACCTCATCAGGTCCCATGGACTTGTACATGTTCAGGTTCCTTAGATGGTCTCAGATTTGATCCTCTCCTCCAGTGGGCTTAGGGTCTTCATTCTCCCAGTCCCTACATTTGCCTTTTTTGACTTGGGCAGTGTGGCTGGAGCACTTGGTGAAAGACTGAGGCATAGAAGTTGAGAACCTCAGTCTTCTCTTTGTGCATGGTAGCCAGGTCTTCTGTTTCCTTCTGGAGTGAGCCCACATTATTCCTAGTCTTTCTTTTGGTTGCAGCGTACCTGTAGAAGCCCTTCCTGTTATCCTTAATATTCCTGTCCAGTTCTAACTGGGCTTTAGTTTACCTAATCTCATCTCTAGCTTCCCATTTAATTTCCCTGTATTCCTTCCAGGCCACTTGTCCTTGTTTCCACTTCCTGAAAGCTTCTTTTTTTTGTTTGTTTTGTTTTGAGTTTGCTCAACAGCTTCTTCTCTATCCATGTCATCTTTGCCTGGTTTCCTCCTTGTTGAGATACGTTGCTCCTGAGCTTGGAGGAGGTGTTCTTTGAAACTCAGCCAGCACTCTGCCTTCTAGTGCTCTATCTCATGAGACTCTACCAAGGAGTTTTTTGAAGAGGCCAAAATATCTGCTCTCCTGAAGTCCAGTGCAGTGAGCTTGCTGTGTGCCCTCCTCACTGCCCTGAGGATATTGAACTCCACCACCTCGTGGTCACTGCAGTGAAGGCTGCCTCAGGGCACTACATTCCCCACAAGCTCCTCCTTGCTGGTGAGCACAAGGCCCGGTATGCCAGTATGGCATCTCTTCTTGTTGGTTTCTCAATCATTTGTGTAAGGAAGTTGTGGTTGACACATTCAAGGAACCTCTGAGATTACTTGTGCCCTGCCATGTTGTCCCTCCAACAGATACCAGGGTGACTGAAATCCCCCATAAGGACTAGGGCTTGAGAGCATGAGGCCACTCCTATATTCCTATAGAGGGCTTCATCCACACTGTCCTCCTGATCAGATGGCCTGTAGCAGATCCTCACTACAATCACCCGTCCCTGTCCTCCCCTTAATCTTTACCCACAAGCTCTCTGTTTGCTCCTTATCCTTCCCCAGGCCAAGTTCCATACACTTCAGCTGGTCACTAGCATAGAGGGCTACAGTCCCTCCTCATCTCCCTAGCCTGTCTTTCCTGCAAAGCCTAAAAGTCGATGTATGTTCTTCAGGAGGCAGCTGGGCTCCTAGTCATCTCATTGTGTTGCAATGGTGGCCACAAATGTGGTTTCCTGCACCCCAGTTATAGGCTCATAACTACCCCAACAAAGTTTTCTTACTTACAAGTCAAGTGCAATACAATTTAATGACACTCACTATAACAAACTGCTTTTCAGGCAGGTTTTCAAGACATGCAGATAGGTAAACTATTAAAAAAAAAAAAAAAAAAGAAAAAAAATCACTGTTGCAGGTGGTGGTGGTAGTTGTCACCCCTCTCAGAAGAAGTCTAGTCTTACTTAAAAAAGTTAATCTGCTCTCCTTCCCCTATGGATAATCCTTTTACTTTATCAGGAATTATCCAACGTTGAGCAGAAATTATCTTGCTGGTACTATAAATGACACTGATTTCTTATCATGATTTCTAGGGAATGTTTGTCTTTCTAAAGCTATCCTACTGACAGAAAAAGTTCACAAGAATCTTCTTCCTGAGTGGAAGGACACAATGCCAATCACTAATAACATGCTCCTTAAGAAAAGGAATTCCATGGGTCTCATACAGCTCCTCAGCCTGGAAGCACATGTCATCCCATGATGCGTTTCCCACTCCGGCATTATTTAGGTTTTTCCTTAAACCTTTGCTCCTGTAGCCATGGTTTACAACTAGATCCTCATTTTCAGTTTAGAAAATATTCCCTGTCCCTCAAGTACAGCAGTCTTACAAGATCAGGAAACAGTATAATCATTACATTAAATCACATTCTAAAGGAAATTTTGTGATTCTGGGGAATTCTTATCTGTGATGTCTGAAATGTGCAGTGGTCACTGTTACAGTAAAAAAACCCACATTTTTGCCCTTACTGCTGCTGCTGCTCTTGGACTTTAATCAGCATAACTGAACCCACAAAATGACTCTGATGTGCCCCTACCCTGACCCAAAACAGACCAGTCTCCTTGTGTGTGTGGCATTTGGCTTTTTGGCTGTTTAGCTGACAAACTAAATGCCTTGCATTCCCAGCTGAGAGGAGGCATGTTCCCATAGCTCTCTTACTGGGCCTGTTCATTCCACTCCAGAGTCATCACCTACCCACAGGTTGAAGTTTCTTCCCCAGAAGCACTGGGATAGACTGTTTCCACCTTGGCTTCTCCCAGGCCATAAGTGCTCTGCCACCCCTTAGTCATCCCCATGGTTTTCCCTGTCGTGATCTGTTTCAGCAACAAGGGCTAGAGCTCTGTCTGGCAAAGGATGGAAACTACAGAAGGGCTTTCATGAGACAACTGTCAACTTATTTACAGTCTGTGTATTAGTTAATATAATTAAGGCATTGATGCTGTAATTTAAATAGTATATAAGACATTTTGCTGGCATAATATCTGCACAGTATTTTCCATATGCTTGCTTATGAAGCATGAAAAATGAACAAAAATATACAAATTAGAAGTCAAGATGCTCAGAGTTTCTGAAAGGCTTTACCAGTATTATATTATTTCTGTTCTGAGGAACTTTCAGGAGATTTCCATAGTGGATAGCAATGAACTTTTCTTCCTTCCCTTCCTTCCCCTTTTTTAAATGATAGCTGCCAAATTTCATAAATCCTATAATGTTCTGCACTGTAATTAGTTTGGAAGCCTGTAATTGTTTAAGTTTAAGCCAGCAGATAAAGGATGCCAAACCACTTGAGCAGAAAAGTTGTATTAATGGCTTCATATTATCGCTTGCTGATTTATTTAATCTCTTTCAATCAAATTGTGTTTTTCAAACAAAAACAAGAAAAACTTGAGCAGTTGTTTTTCACTGCATGGAGGAAATGGGCAGAATGGACACACACACACAAACACACTGAGACAAAAGGGCTTTTGTGGCAGAAAGGGTGCATCGACAGTCTTGAAGGTCAGTCATGATTCAGAAGAAAATATGCTGTGGGAAGTTTTACATTCAGTAATGACAGCTAAAAATAATACAACATTTGGTTACAACCAAAAGACTTTCCCTTGTGTTCCTGCACTGTGGTATTCTGGGACACCTTTCTCAGTGTCCAATGAAAACTAGTACACTTGTTCTAGCTATTAGAAGTACACTAATCTGCACTGTTTATGGTTTTATACTGTTGACATGTCTCCCTTCATATACAGATTGTTCCTGTGTTTTGATAGCTGGCAGTAGCAAGAGTGTAGCACCAGATGTGAGGCAAGATAGGATGTGTACTGAAAAAAAAGAGTATATGTCTGTCTTGGCATTTTTTTAATAAGGGTTAGAGCAAAGGCACTTTTAAAAAACAAAGAAGATAAAGTATTGCATGGTTCATATGTTATTAATGGCATACGTGTTGGTGTGCACCATTTATATGACAACGTCATTCAGATATTCTGTTACCCTGTTATATAAGATACTTTTAGGATAAAAATTAACAGAGGACAGCTCAAAACCATGATATAGGATGCAGTTTATCCAGCTGCTATTAAACTTCAAGGAAGACAGCAGTGCATGTTACACATAAACTCAGCTCAAATGATTTTGATAAGAAGCAATTTTTCTAGTTTTAGAATAAGCACACTCAATTTTTACAACAGATATTAGAGTTTGGTATTATAGTTTGTGCCATAGATCCCTGAATGAAGGTTTTCTGGTTTCAGCGCAACTTAAGCCCATCTCTGAAATTAAAAAATCTGGGATTAATTTCATTAATGCTAGATTGCTTTCTACACTTGAATTCATCACATTCTGAATTTCCTTAATGGGTCTATTCCTCGGTGAGATGGAATTTATACTAAAAATTTTATATGAGTAACTCACAAGGAGATGGTGTTACTTTTATTGCAGACAGCAAGAATCATACTCTCTTTGGATTCACTTGTTAGGGGTGGTTAATGACACTCACTGAAGGAAACATGGTCCTGGATTTGCTACCAAAGCTAAAGAAACATTTCCTTTTAATGACAGCTCATGAGGTTTTAACACTTGTTTTCATTCTGTGTCAAAGTAAAAGTAAAATCTTTCTAAAATTTTCATATGAAGAGAATTGTGTTGAAGTCAACCTTTTCAACAGGAGTTGGGAGATGAAGGAGTGACTCTCTTAAAATTTTAACCATTGAAATTCTGCCAAATATTTTGGCATTTATTGAAACAAAGATATTCTATGTAGCTCTTTTTCTTCCATAGCAAATTATACAAAAGTTAGAAAAGCAGAGGCACCACCTGCTATATGCCATTCCCAAGATCTCCAACTTAACAACAACATACATAAGCATAGACTTTTAAATTAGATTACTTTTAATGGTTAAATGCTTTATTAATATGGTTTTCTGATTCAAAGCCAAAATAGACAGATTAAATTTACAATGATTTTTAGGGTTTGTGTTTCAAATTCAAAACATTATTGGGATTTAGAGGGTTAGCGTTTTAAACTGAACCATCAGTCCAAGCCTGGTGAGTAGGCAAGCAATGGGAAATAAGCACATTTCATGAAACAATTCTTTCTGATGGTCATTTGTTTCATAAAGTAGCATTCACGTGTTGTGTAAAAATAGTAGTTGTATATGTTAGTTAACAACCAATAGTATAACTGTTTATTATAACTATTATTTATGTGAGCCTTAAGATATATTCAATAAAAAAAAAAGGCCGGGGGGGGGAGGGCAGGAAATCAAAGTTACTTGCATGTGCAAACAAATTACAAATCCAGTTTGAAAATGCAAAAGCTATTTCTTTACATCATGGAAACTATTTTTTTTTTTAAAGAAACTGAAGGAAAAATAGGTATTATTTCAGATTTCTGATGTTTAAGGCAAATATTTTTCTCTCTCCTCTACCCATCCAACATTTATAATCAGTACATTCCTGTTTTGGTGGAATTTGATTTCCTTTTCTAAATTCCTGTACTAAAACTCTTCATCTATGAAAAAAAAAAATTTAGATATCAATGTCTCTGGCACAATACATTACTGTACATCTTGGTAGTAGAAGTATTAAAGTATTTAATTTTAGTGACTCAACTTAAGACTTATACAATATTAAATTCCTACCAAAAAGGCGATTTGAAGACTGATACTCAGAGCTTGTATAAGGCCTGCCTCAGTAGAATCTTGTCCTTTATAAAAAAGGTACATAATGTCGGTTTTCACACATGCAATTAGATAGAGCTTGGCAAACTACACCATATTGCTGACAGGAAGCAAAACATTAAGTACATGTTACACAACATTTAATTTATTGCATGATATAGATGCAATAGAGAAACAATTTAATTAGCTGGTATAAAAAGTGAAAAGGGACAGATGCAATATAACAGCACATCAGGAGATTTCAGTAGGCTCTGTAAATATTTTTGATATCTAATCATAAAGACAGAGTAATCTGCTGAGGGACAAGGATCAGGGCATTGCATCTTTTGGTGAATGGGAGAAAGGGATGTGCTAAAACAGGGAGCCATGCTTCAAATAAAATCACAGATACTGAGCTATGGGAGCCATGTATTTCTTAGACAAGAGGCTGTGAAGATAGACAAGTCCAGCCAATATGCTAGTAAAGCATTAAAAGTAAGGATCGTCTATGTATCGGACCAGGTCAGCAGCACCCAAATACTACACACCTACAAAGGCACAGGAGCTTCTGCATGCACAACACACTGTGGAACTCAGGTCAGGGCTGCCATTAACACTCAGCCAAAAGAAAAGCTATACAGTTGATGAAGAAGTCTTTCTTTTTGACTTGCATTGCAAAAGGACTTTTGCTTTGCTATGGCACCAGCCAGCAGAAGACACAATTGCTCAGCCTGGATACCCACAAAAGGAGTATCGTGTATAAAACGGATACAAAGCCTAGACCACCTCCAAGCACCAGCTCTGAGGTATGTCAGTTGATTTAATTATGATTTAATGACATGCACTGATGTTTGCCTGATATTTTGAGGTTCCTCATTCAAGGAAATTTTTTTGAATTGAAAGACTAAATTAATTAGATAGCATGTGCGAAGAAACTACTCCATTTGTGATTATGTCTATGTGAGACTTTGTTATTTTACTTGAACAATTAATGCTTCTCCATATGATGCTCCTCCTAGCATTGATTTTTTTAGTACATTTTGTACTGAGTCATTTGAAGAAAACAAATTAAAGCACATGATTTATGAGAAAGCGTCAGAAAATCCCAAAGATTATATTGTCCTCACCAAACTCAGGTGGTATGCAAAACAAGAGAGGTGGCTGAAGCAAAAAAAGAGAGAGCACCAGCTAAATTCCAGAAAAAATTAATTACTAAAATCTTAAAAGCCTCGGGGGAGCCATATGCCTATAATCAAACTCCGGGAAACAAGCCTCTGCAAACTCTCGCATTTCAACTTCCAACTCACTACCATTTCATGTTCGTTTTGTGATGAAGTGTGAGTCTTATAAAACAAACAAACAAACAAACAAAAATCAGTTACAAAATCTCCACTTTTCCATGGAACTGAAAAATTCCCCAAGTTCAAAACAGCAGTGAGCTGCCTTCCAAACTATTTAGGAATGAGGTAATGGCTTTGCGATTTCATTCCTTTGGTTGGAGCAAAGAATAGAAGCTGGGAAAAGAGAGTCTCAAAAAGTGTGCTCTTTATCCCCTCCCCATTGGCTGCCTTATGCAGCTTTCAGCCCCAGGAATGCAAGGGATGATGTAGTGCAGCCGGTATGTACAGAAGCACTTGCAAACCCATTGTGCTTAATGAGACTTGGAAACTAGTCAGGACCAGGGCACTTCTTGTCATGCTGTTCATCAAGACCACAAAAAGGGACAGTAAAGAGGTGTGAAATGTTCCAAAGTTTTTGTAAATATTTAGGGCAGGATTTTTAAAAACTAGCCAGCTGATATCCAAACATCCTCAGCTCCCAGGAAGCTCCTGCTGAAGATCCCATTCCCTTGAAGTATGGTCTATGTTCTGCTTCAGCTGTCAGCCTTGTTGTTACTGCAACACCAGACCAGCAGTCAAGCAGGAGATGCAGAGAAAAATTCTTTTCCATACTTAAGGAGAATTAGTGGAGGAGTGTGCTGCTTTGAAGGGTTTAGATGTTATTTTCTGTTTCACACTCAGCTCTCTGGGCTTGTCAGTTCTACAAACATTTTCATATTCCTGACTTCACAGTTCTTCACAGTGTAAACTCTTACACTACTAGCAAAATATGTAGCCTTAGGTTACACGAAAAGCCTCCTGGGAGAAAAACGAGTAAGGGGAGCTGTGTCCAGCCTTCGCAAAAGCGTGAAGTGACCTGAGCCAAGTCCAAAGTGAAACAGACCTAGCAAAGCTTTGTGACAAGTACATAAGCTGCCCAAATAGATGTCATTCAGCATTGTCCAAGAGTGTATCTCCAAGGTCCACTAAGGATACAATTCAAGCTTCAGGTGTGCTGTGTTTAATTTACTAAAGGGCACATTCATACCACTGTGTATGTGGATGTGTTTATAAATATTTGCATCTATAATTTATGAAGGCACCTATTTAAGATTCTTGTCATTTATCAAGATGCTTTTGAGACTTGATTCCTTATTTTGCAGACCAAATGTTAACATTTGATTGAATTTATTAACTCAATTAAATGAGAAGTGTTCCACATTAGAAAGCATAATGTCGGAATTAATACCCAAAAAATGTGGTGATGCTTTAACTAATATCCTGTGACCTCTTGATACCCTCCGACACTGTCCTGATGATCTCGGTATAAATAATCACATCAGAGGTTTCCCAGGGAGCTCTCTCTAGAGGATATCAGGTGTCTCTGCAGAGGGGATGTGTGCACCCCTCTCTTGGCCAGGTGAACTGCAGAATGCACTCCCTGCCTTCTCCTAGTCTCTTCTCCTTCCATGCTTCACAGTCATTCCTTAGCAGAACAAGGTGTCAAACACAGCTGTGGTGATCTTCGGGAAAACACTCCCTTTGCTGACTTTGATCCCAGACAGATGCAGGATGTGGACACAGGAAAAATGTTTGAGCAGATAGATGGCCAAAAAAAGAACAAGTACCTGAGCATAGAAATCCAGCCACACACACAACCTGAAAAAATACCTCCTTGATATTAGTGGCCATCCTGAAAGAAAAAAAAATCTTTACTAGCTTCTAGCAATCAAGGAGATTTGCCAGATACAATTCAACTTTACACCAGCCAAAGCAAAAGCACCAAACCAAGCCCACATGTGGATAGACTGGCTGAGAATTCAATCAAGACAGTACAATACAACCTATCACTGACATTTCACCATGGTACGGTCTTCTCTGCTCCTCACCTAGCAACTTGAAGTCAATTGTAAGTGGAACTTTTGTTACCAAACTGATCAAATCGTCTCCCATTCCAAGCTCTTCTTGTAGCAAGACTGTTCTAGCTCCAAAAGAACAGGAAACAAACTCATTAAAGGCAATGTATGAAACAGATTTTCTCATCACCACTGCAATTTGCAATCTGGTAAAACACAAGAGGCAATTTTTGCTGTGCAAGAAGAAAGAATCAGTAACCTATCCTCAGACTAGCACAAAATTCTTGAACACTTGCACTGTGGAGTGATAAAGGTCTGGACACCATGTCAGTATAACAACAAATTGTTCCCCCCTACTCAGTCTTTGAATAACATATGAAAATGTTCGTGGATTCTGCCAAAAATAGAAGAGCAGAGAATATGAGGGATCTTTACTCTGTGCCTAGAAAAGAAGATGAAGCTCGCAGATTTACCTTGGCTGTAACCTTCATGTAACTTTACTGAGCTAAAGAAGGCAGTTATAAAGGTGACAGGACACAACCATGACAGAGCTCCACAAGCCCCCAACACAGTCTAATCCCAAACATTCTAACCTCTATTTTGCGTGACAAATCCCAGAAATTCCTCTGTCCAGGAGCTGAAAGACCCTTGGTGAAAAGAGGAATCTCCATTATCCTTAGGAAAGATGATGTCTCAGCTTCCTGAGCTATTCAGGTACCGTGTTGAATCCTTGATGGCTGGAGAGGGGATGTCTGCCAGGTGCACATGACTCTGCAAGACAACACACTCCTCAGTCCAAGCATGTAAACCATCCAGAAAAGAATTACAAAATAGAGACACACTGTAGGAAAGGTTTCTTTATATAATTTTAAGGATTCACAAAGGCCTGGCTGTACTTTCATTGCTTTCCCTGTTCTGGTATTCCACAGACATCTGCTATTAGGTACTATTGGAATCAAACTATTGTTCTGAAATGGCTGCTTCATTTTTAAATTCTTGTGGAATTTGCCATCCCAAAAAAGTATTCTCTAACTCATAATAACAGATATGAGGTTTTTCAGAGAAAGCCTTTGCATGCTTTATTGATGCCTCACACCACTCAAGATAAAGTAAAATATTCATATTTTGCTGCACATTCTAACATCAATGATTCTTACACTATATATATATATATATACTTGCATATATATTTATATGATATATACTACATACATAAATAAGTATTCTTATAATAATGTCCATATTTATCTCACATAATCCCCCTGCATGATACAGCTTTTTCTAAGTCCTGAAAGACTACTGTCTCCTCATGCACTGCTCCTGCTCAGACAGAAGGGACTAAGTATATGCACTATTGTCATTTAATATCAAAAAGAAAGAAAAAACTGATAGTTAATTCCTTCCTAGAGACTCCTACTGGGTTTTCACCACTGTCAGTGTGGCTGACTCGGAAATGTTTAAGAAGGAGCCATTGTTCTGTTGCAGCACGAATCCAAAACACGGCTGATGTGTTAACTGACTCTGCCAGGAGAAACACAAGACCAGCTCCCACCAGCTTTTAGTATATATGTTCCTGCATAGTTTAGGCCTCACGTGTAGATAGCACATAACCTGATTCTACTATGTTTGCATGATAGATACTTACAATGCTTAAAACATCTTTCCATTGTCATGCCTATGTTCTGACTAGTCTTTGACAGAATTGCCTCTTTTGTTGAAGAATGCTCTCAACATTGCAGAAATTAAATAGATCCTTCTGACACAATCCACTAAATCTTTCACCTCACTTTCTTATTAAGCCTGTTTTGGTTTTTTTCCTGGTCACCAGCAATGACTAAAAGTCTCACTGAGCTTTTAACTTTCCCCTGTTTTCTCTGAGAACTATTTACTGGCTTTCAGCCCCAATGAAAAGAAACTCCCATTTACCAAATGCACCATATTTTATAGACAAATCAGTATCAACCCTCTTTACTGGTTGTTTGGCTTACTTCAGAAGATTTATGTTTCACATAAATCACTTTTTTTACTCAAAAGAATCCCTTAATGAACAACCTAATGTCATTTCTGTCAACAAAAATTAAACACAAAGATCCTACGCACCCTTTGGTAGTCTGCATTATTTATTCACCTGAAAAGTCATGAGATTCTGAAGCAAAAGAAATACATTTTTAACTTAAATTTTTTCTTCTATAGGAAAGTACTAGAGAAGGCTAGAAATGTTCCTATTTATGTAAGTGAACTTTCAGTTACTGTAATCCCACAAGAACTGCACATGTGTATATATGTCCATGTTCATTCACAAGTCTAGAACAAATGAACCCATTAGACAATGCTTCACTTTGTTCTTGTTGCCACTGCCATTCAGGTGCTTTGATAAAACAAGTTGATCGAGCCCTTTTAGAATGACAATTCAAAACAGTTCACTCTCAGCTTTTAGTTTGGATCCAGGTTGGAAATATGACACATTGCAAAATCACACTGAGCTGAATTTATGGCATAATGTAATAGATGATTCACCAATACTTTTGCTTGTGCCAGACGGAGACACAGACCTTAAATCAGCAATCAGTGACAGGTTTGGAACTGCATTGTCTATCTTAAAGAAAAACAGAAACAAACAAAGAAATCTCCATTTTTCGGTTGTGAAGACACAGAAGAACCATGATACCAACACTAACATGGAAAACTTAATTTCCATATATATGTAAATGATCTACTGTTGCTTCAAGAATGTTAACACATGAAGCTTCCACGAGCTCCCACATGAAGTCTAGAACAGAGACAAAAGGGATCAAATCCTACTGCACCTCATTTTTAGGTATCAGAGGAAAAGGTGTGTTTCATATGAAAACTGTTAAACTGTAAACTGTATAAGCATTCAGGGTACTCAGTGCATCTCATTTTAAGGAACTGTGTGCTTGAGTGTGCCAATAAGACGTTCTGAAATTTTCGTACACGTACTGGAAGCGTGTGTCTGTGTGTGTGTATGCTGTCATAACCTATCTGCCCAAGCATGGACTGTCTTAAAAGATTAAGTGCACCTATTTTGAACTGGAGGCTGCATGCCATAATTTTTAGCTAACCCGTTTCCTTCTTAGTGAAAACAGAAATAAAAATATATTGTGCACACTTCATTGCTAGAACCTTTGACCTCAGCTGCCTGTCTAGCTGAGACTGTGATGAATGCTTTGTGTCTCTTCATTTTTAATTGCTCATAAATTGTTATCCCATGAAACACAAAACTAGCCTTGTCCTCATTTTAGTAGGGGTTGGAGGTCATCCTAACAGTAATACAATTAAGGAGTGTCTTTGTGTGGGGGTGTGGGAGTGAAGAGGGCAGGAGGGTTACAGAAGGTTGTGGTAGTGAAAGATGTATTCCTTTCCAAGGAAATACAAAGCAAATTCCACACATTCAAACAAAAGTCTTTAATGATTGTCAGTGTTGAGAAAAGCTCCTGGGAGGGCATTTAGAAGGGCAATAAAGTAGACATCATTTTCCATATCCGTATAATCATTCTTAAACATACATGTACACATGGCTGCGTATGATAGCACCAATCTTCTCTTTGCAATGGCAGACTTAATCCTGAGGGTCAAATTTTACCCTGACATGCATATTCTGATTTGCTGATTTCAGAAAAAAATAATAGCCTACATTTGACTTCCCTATGAAATAATCTAAGCCACATCTGTGGGGAGATAACTCTGCAGAGTTACTTTCCTTCAGTTAATCTTGTCATGGTTGTCACATATTTCCTTCCTGTTCTTGAAAAGCTGGACTACTCTTAATGCAAATAATATACAGTATGCCAAGACACAATATTTTTCACTTTCAAAATATCTGATAATAAGTAAGAATAAACTATTAGCTCAGTAACAACAGGTAGATTACTGTGCCCAGATATAAACCTCTTGATTTTGGTTGAATTAATATGCAAACAAAGCAAGATTGCTGAATTTGCCTTTACTTCACTATTCCGATCTGCTTAGATGCAGAGGGGAACCAGGTTCTAAAACACTCCCATAAGCTTTATTTTGTAACACAAAAGAGCAGAGAGGAAGAAGGAAGATAAAAAAGTAGGAAAAGCTAAGGGTCACTGTTAAAAGCACAGGACATGAGTTACCACCACCATGAAGTGCCACTGGCTTGCAAGCTGGGAAATCTCTGGGTTCTGCCCTGGTCATCTTGTAGCCTCGGAGGAGCAAACTGGCAGGCAGAGCAAGAGAACGGCAGCAGCTCCTGCAGCACATCCCCCAGCTGTCCCCCTAGCTGCCCTCTCTTCTGTCCTCTGCTGTCTTCCAGCAGGCCTTCAGCAGTCACCCTTGTACCACCCTGGGCACCTCCTTAAATACTCTTGCCGTGGAAGACCCTGGATGCCCATTGGCCAGCTCACTGATATCCAAGCAGTTTGCTGGGTACCAAGATGGGCCCTGACTGTCCATTGGCTGGTTCCCCAGTATCCATGGCAAGATCTGCCTGGCAGACCTTATTTGGGAGCGTAAGTCCTTGCCATGTTCTTGATTGTAACAACTTCTTGTCTTTTTTTGCTAAGTCTACCTGCCTGCTTCCCATGGTCTTGCTAGATATCTCCTGCAGCTTTTCCAAGCAGCTCAGCTCCTGCAGCAGCCTAGCTGTTGCATCAAGACTTTTCAGTTTCATGCTCAAGACTACGGCAAAGCAGACTCCATCTTTTAATCCATCCATCACACTCACACCATACATAATTCTGTTTAACAAAAGATATTGTTGGGCTTTTGGTCATTGAGCATGTCTTCAAGTTTCCACAGACCAAACCACTCTGGTAATATTGGGTTCTTGTTTGGGTTAGTTTAGGCATTTTGTTCCAAATCCCATAACAATCCTTGTTCTCTGATTTAGCTCTAAGATGTGATAAGTGTCACAAAGCCACCAAGTTCTCAGTAACCTGTCATAGAGGTTGGAAACAGTCTTCTCCAGCCATTTACACAGGCTAATTCCACCAGCTGTTTAAAAACTACTAATAGCTATAAAGACTAATAGCATTTAGCACCCGGTGGTGAATTCTTCCCGGAGGACAGAAAACTCCACCACTTAGTCATAGTAAAATGGCTGCTATCAGCTCATACAGATTCCAGTGGTCCACATAGCAGAAATGGAAGTTTTAGTCCCATTAATTGACACACTGCTGAGTTCAGCACCACAAGAGTCTGTACCTTCTCACCTGCATGCTCACTGGTGACCTGACATTTTCACAAAAGATCCTACAGTTTAATCAGATACTGCATAAAGAGATGCCATAAGTTACTGCAAGAGGCTCCTAGGGCCCCAAGATTAAAATGTGAACTGGATTTCCAGGATATTCAGAAGTTTTCCTTCAGAACTATGTCTGGCTGATATTTTTTTTATAAACTGAAATTTATTATTTGTCAGTTGCTAACAGTTTATAATTTTACTTCATAGAATATTAATTACTTTTCCCATGAACACTAATGAAGGACTACTAGGAAAGAGAACAAGAGAAGCTAGTACAGAATATTGTTTTCTCTCTAATGAAGGATTCCTGCTTGCTTTAGCTGTGCTAGTAGTTGATATTGCATATGTTTGTGAATGGTCTCACTAAGATTAAATTACATTTCAGGCCTTCTTTTAACTGAATTCTTACTTTATCTTTATCAGATAAAAAGCATATTAGCATTTTCAGGATTTGGGGTGGAAAAATATTTATTTCTCTGATATATAGGCTCTATCACATTATGATGCAATGTTTATCATGACTGCTGCAAGATTTATCCTTTTGCTTAAAAAATCCATTCCTTAAGACTGGTGACTCTATGAGATTCCTAGCTTCTTTGCTCAAAATGTAAAGGCATGCTACCATCCTTTTATAACCAATGCAAGTTGTGATTTAAGAACCAAAGTTCCACGTAAATCACAAATAACAATCTGGATTGCCAACTGTCCTGGTTTAAAGATAAACTGGCAGGAGAAACGAATCTAATTCACAAACAGATTATAAATCAGAACTATAATTTAATAAAAAAAAGACACAATCAGTACAAGGGTACAGAGGAAGAAGTCCCTTTAACCCACAAAACAAGGTGTGTGTCCCAGCAGCCTGGGGCACAAACAGAATAGTAATTGTCAACCCCTGTACTGAGCACCACCTGGCCCTCCTAGGTACAAAGTAAAAGGAAAGAAGAAACCTGTCAGTGAAGGGGATGGTCCCGGTCCAGTAGAGAGTGGCAGTTGCAGTCCTGCCAAAGCTCTGGTCCTCCTCTGGATCAGCCCAGAACCAGTCCCAAAACCCCAGTTTATATGTGCTTAGGCTCAGGTGGGAGTGCCCAGTACCTCCCCCAGGGCGGGGAGTTTCACAATGGGTGATTTACACTCTGATATATTTTTGGAATCCCTGATGGCCCATTAGCAGACATGACTCCTCAGGCTGGGTGTGGAGGTGCTGATAGCTCTCCAGAGGGGTGTTATCACACTGAGTCACTGATGTGAAGACAGGAAACCTTTCTTATCTTACAGGAGTTCCCAAACACCCAGCTTGTAGCCTGAGGAGTCAGGTGTGCCTCAGGCAGCTGCTGCAAATGATCCATTGTTAGCAGTTCATGAGGGGACCGGGTGGAACTCTTTTTCCCATGGGGCAGGCAGTCTCTTTCCTGGTTCCATGGTTGAAAAAAAAGACAGGAGGTGATCCCTCTGAGGCACAGGGTTGGTAGATGAAAGAAAAATTCCAAGATTTTAAATCCATAACACCAACATCCTCATGTCCTCAAAGTATTCAGTGCTGAAATCCAGTATATTCTTCCACAGCCTGTGGAAATCTCCTGAGTTACCTATGGTTAGAGGCAAATGTACTCAGAAACTTTCTTTCCTGCAGGATAGGAACCTACTTCTAAAGAGGAAATTTAGCTTTAGACATTGAATCACCTACATTGTCCTTACTGGAAATGGAAAATTTAGTTGTAGTTTCGCACAAAAGCTGCACTTTGGTCTCTCTTATGCTATAATTTAGCAATTAAAACACTCAAGAGAAAACTAGGTGCTAGATACCCCCACTTCAAGGTATATGAATCTAAGGTTCACAAAAATGCTTCAAATACTGAGCCAGGGTTATGCTAGCATACACCTCTCCCCTTGCAAGCCAGACTGAGAAACTTCTAGGTGAGAATTTTTTTCTGAAGCAATCCTGGAAGTGTCAGTGTTTTCAAATACTGAGTCAGGGTTATGCTAGCATACACCTCTCCCCTTGCAAGCCAGACTGAGAAACTTCTAGGTGAGAATTTTTTTCTGAAGCAATCCTGGAAGTGTCAGTGTTTTATAGATAATGGTTTAATGTCAAACCTAAATTTATTTAAAAGGGCCAAGGCCTGGAGCTCTAGCTACGCACCATCCCTTCTACAGACTTAATTGGAAAGAGTCTAGTATCAGCCACATAAAAAAATCAGTGTCTGTTTTTGATGTTTTCTCACTTAAAATTTATCACAGCACAAAAGATAAATCTTGGTGTTCTTATTGAATCCAGCATTTTCTCACAGTACTCTCATTGAAAATGGCAGACTGGTTACTTTTCTCTTAATAAAGTCTAATATTTCATTCTACTAATGGAAAACGTTTCTTTCAACATTGTGTACAAAATCTCTCTTAAAATTCAGTAGGGTCAGGTCAGGTCCATCTTGCTGCCAACATCTAGTCAGCCACTCAGCAGGAATTTGCAGCAGTGGGAAATCTGTGTAATAAGACTTTGATAGGTTCTCCCTCCTAATTTTTCTTAGAAAATGGTGATTTTGAGTAAGTTTGTTAGTAAAGATACGTTTTTCATAACTTGTATTCAGTGGTTCAATTAAAGTAAATATTCAGAAAGGAGACTGAATCCTTGCTAAGTTTGCATTGGATAATGAAAGGCCGTAAGGGATTTTGAGGCAGGCTTTGAAAAGTGACCTGGGATTAAAATCAGATTGAAAGAAAGCTATCTCCTAAAGATGATGTGGCCTGTGAATGGTTTTCCTGATGCTGCTGATAAAGAGTCCATCACCTTTTCCCCTTCATGAATTCCTTACAAGGGAATTGGGCATAGCAGCAAAGTCACTGCTCTCTCCATCAAGGTAGGGCATGGAGATCCATGTGGCAGCCAGGATGCAAGGGTTATTGATGTGCTAGAAACCACCTAAGTGTCTGAGAACTGTCATGTTTCTCCCTCTGAAAAGGGAGCAGGATTGATTACCCAGCTGAAGTTCATCTACAGCAATGCATGCAGCATGGGCAACAAACAGGAGGGAAGCCATGCTCCATGTGCAGCAGGAAAACTATGACATAGTTGCTGCCACAGAGACTTGGTAGGATGAGTCACAAAACGGAAGGGCTGCAATGGATGTCAATAAACCCTTCAGAAGAGACGGGCAAGGAGGGAAAGGCAGTGGAGTAGCCCTGTAGGTTAGTGACTGTCTCAACTGTCTGGAGCTTAACGATGGTTACAATAAGGTTGAGTGTTTAAGGGTAAACAAGGCAGACATCATGGTGGGAGTGTGTTATAGACCACCCAACTGGGATTAAGAGGCAGAGGAAATATTCTATAAGCAGCTGGGGTTAGTCTCATGATTGCTAGCCCTTGTTCTCATGAGGGACTTCAATTTACCACATATGCTAGAAATATGATACAGCAGAAAGGAAGTAATCTAGGAGGTTCTTGGAGTGTGTGGAAGATAACTGCCCAACACAGATGGTGAGTGAGCCAACTAGGGAAGGCCCTCCACTGCGCCTGTTGTTTGTAACCAGAGAAGGACTGGTGGGTGATGTTGGAGGCCATCTTGGGCACAGCAATCACAAAATGATAGTTTGGAGAAGCAAAGAGGAGGGTCAGCATAACTGCCACCTCGGACTTATGGAGGACAGACTTAGACCTGTTCAGGAGATAGGTTGAGAGAACTCCTTCGGAGGAAGCCCTTAAGGGCAAAGCAGTCCAGGGAGGCTGAACATGATTTAAGAAAGAACTCTTAAAAGCATAAAAGCAGCCATCTCCATGTGTGAAACATGAGCTGACTGGGTAGGAGACCAGACTGCTGAACAGAGAGCTTTGGCTGGAACTCGGAGGAAAAAGAAGAGCAGTTTATGACCTTTGGAAGAAGGGGCAGCAACTCAGGAAGACTACAAGGATGTTGTGAGGTTGTGCAGGGAGAAAAGCCAAACTAAAACTTAATCTGACTACTGTCAGGCAATAAAAAAATGTTTCTATACATACATTAGCAGATAAAGCAGGGCTAGAGGAGAACTTTCATCCTTTGTTGGATGCAGGGAAAAGCATAGTGACAAAAGACAAGGAAAAGACTGAGGTACTTAATGCCTTCTTTGCATCAGTCTTTAATAGAAAGACCAGTTGTTCTCCAATCATCCAGCCCCCTGAGCTGGATGACAGTACCTCAAATCCCGTGTTCGATTTTGGGCCACTCACTGCAAGAAAGACATTGAGGCTCTGGAGTGTGTCCCAAGAAGGGCAACAAAGCTGGTGAAGGGTCTGGAGCACAAGTCTTATGAGGAGAGGCTCAGGGAACTGGGGTTGTTTAGCCTGGAGAAGAGGAGGGTCAGGAGGACTTTACTGCTCTCTGCAACTGCCTGAAATTAGGTTCTTTCCAGGTGGGGTTTGGTCTCTTTTCTCAGGCAACAAGTGACAGAATGAGAGGAAATGCCCTCAAGCTGTGCCAGTGAAGGTTTAGATTGAATATTAGGAAAATTTTCTTCACTGAAAGGGTAGTCAGGCATTGGAATAGACTATCCAGAGAAGCGGTGGAATCACCATCCCTGGAAGTGCTCAAAAGGCATGTGGATGTGGCACTTGTGGACATGGTTTAGTGCAGGACTTGTTAGTGCTAGGTTAACCATTGCATTGATGATCTCAGAGGTCTTTTTCAATCCTAATGATTCTGTGCAAAGCCAGCATGATAGGGTGACTGTTGATGGCAAACCTCTGCCAAATAAGACAGAGAGAAGGAAGAGAGAGAAGGAAGGTTAAAGTCTGTGCCTCTCTCAAGTAAAA
>VXBX01000100.1:1238880-1268916 GCA_013400415.1 Scytalopus superciliaris | reverse complement strand
CACATATATATATATATATACACACACATATATATATTTGTAGTAAAGAACTGTTATCCTTTTCTATACATTTTCTGATTAAAATCTCTTCATTTCAAAGGTTGTGGTGGTTTTTGGGAAGAGGCCCCTTTCCGAGTCCTGACAGACATCTTAGTCTTCTTTTAAACTGAGGCAACAGAAAACTAAATTTCAGCGGGCAATTCCTCTTACTTTAAAACAGTTTCTGAAAACTAGATCAGTTGCCTTCTGAAGGTGCCAATCTCTGATCAGTGACTACTGCTGGCATTAAGACATCTAAGTTAGAGTGGACATCTAACTTCTGACCAGCTACTGACAGTGGATACTCGATGAACTACATGGCAAAATTAGTGGGAATACAGTACATTAGTAGGAGTCTGGATATACTGTTTTATTTTTAGGAAAGTCTGCGCCTCTTAACAGAGGCACAAGGTAATAGTGATGCTGAGAGAAGCTCGTGCACTTCTAGGGGAATGCTTTGATGAGAGGCTTTTGCAGTAGGTGGCTTTTGGCTGACTTTAGGGAGTTGCATGTCAAGAAAGCATGTCAGCTGCAGGTGACAACAAGGCTAGATCCAATAGCCAATCCTTGAGAAACCACGTAATATCCAGCAATGAGACAAGACAGCAAGGAAAACGAATTTTTTGGTACAGGATGAGAAAAGCACCCCAAAGTTGTGCTCTAACTGCTTCAGTTTGCTCCTGTTGTTCCTGCCTGGAAAATCAGTTTCTTCTGGTGTAGTTTCCTCCCTTAGTCAGGCCTGATGACAATAAATAGAATGTATACTCCGTATTTAATGACGAGAAGCTGCAGCGCATACTAATGGTGCCATAGCATCTAATATCATCCAATATCCCCTGCTGGCTTTGCAATTACATACACATGGAGCAGGGAAGTGGCATGTGGCACTCCCGGTGAGGATAAGCAGGTGTCTAGAATTACCTTCTGACATCTCTCAGAGGAAGAAGGTAAGTGTGAGTTAACTGACCCCACACACAGCTCTGAATGCCTCGAGGCCCCTAATGGCAAAGGCTGATGTTGGAGTAAGGAGAGTCTGTGTGTCTAACTGACTACTCTAAATTCCCTTCCACCTCTCCTGGTTGGGAGGACAATCCTTACAGTCAAGCCAACAAGACCGGTTTTGTAACCCACTATTGTACCTGGTATAAAGGTAGTTAATCAGAGCATATTTAACAATAATAATAATCAAAGCATACTTAATCAGGGTCCTCATCTTCAATTTGTTGGTTTTGTTTCCTTGGTTGTTTCCTTCAACTGAATTACACACATAGGAGTATGTAATTCAGGAGAAACAGAAGTGTTGTCATCTTGGTATTGGGAAGATAATTTTATTTTACCCTTGTATTTTTTCCCTTAGAGAAAAAAAAAAATTACAAATGGATAAAGGTGCAACATTTAAGAAGGGTTTAATTCTTTCCAGGGTCAACACACCAATCATATTTTGTGTTCCTGCTGTTATTTAACTCTGCAGCCTATACTAGATTAATTTACGTGGCAGAGTACTACAGTGTATTGGACAACAAAGAGACTATGCTCTACTCATTACCGTGCCTTTGACTAAGTATGTTCATTTGACTGCAACTCCATTCATAATATCCCATATCCATAAAAAGGATAATGATTCCTGTTTAGAGACTCAATTATTAAGACCAGGTTTCTCCACTAAATATATAAGGAAATACTTGAATGGGTCATTTTTTTTTTCCTTTTGGTTTTCCGGATTTTCACAGGAAAACAACTTACCNGCTTTTAAGATTTCATGCCAAAAAAAAATATTAGCAATATGAAGCAATTCTGGGGGAAAAAATCATATAAAATTTCAGTTTTTAAATTAATAACTGAAATGTGCTTATTCCTATATATGCATGCATATGTGCGTGTCTATATAGATTCATAGAATATGTTGAGTTGAAAGGGACCCATCAGGATCATCACCTCCAACTTCTGGTCCTGCGCAGGACACCCCAAGAATCACACCATGTGCCTCAGACATTGAGTTCCTTTCTCTTCATCTCATTGTGTGTCAGAGAGTGTAGGCTCTCTCACCCCACTGCTCCCTCGCCATACTCACAGCTTGGGGAATCCAGCACTGCAAATTTCCCTGAGCATCAGGCTCCATACTCTAGCAAGCCCCTTCCCTGGCAAACAACCTTGGGATTTTAAATCTGAATTCTCATCTCCTTGGTGAATTCCTACAGCTGGTAAAGTGCCACAAGGATGCCAAATCTTCCTTCAGGAGATGTGAGCAAGAAAACCTTGTGCCTTCTTTTGGCCAGGCTATCCATACCTGGAACAAAGCTGCTGCTGAAAGCTTGGGGTGGGATAGTGACAAAGGCAAAAAAAAAAAAAAATGTATCCTGGAAAAACTAAGAGATGTAGGTTTTCACATAACTGAAATAATGCTTTGGGGTGAAACTAGTGGGATCCCTCTTTAAAGTCCAGAAAGGTGATGGGTTTCATGAACTTTCTGTAAATCAAGGTTATATCCCACAAAGTCACACCACCAGTAGACAAGGCAACACTGTAGTAATTTTTAGCATTATCAGAAGTTTACAGGCATTCAGAATGACTCAATTTATAACAGTCTGTGCTGGTTTCAGCTGGAGTAGAATTAACTTTCTTCACAGTGTATGGGACTAGGTTTTGGATTTGTTCTGAATACGAGGTTGATAATATAGAGATGTTTTTGTTATTACTTGAGATGGCTGAACACCTCCCTGTCCATGGGAAGTAGTTAATTTGTTTTTTTTTTTTTTTCCTTTTCTTGAATGCATGGCTTTTGTTTGTTTTCCCTATTAAACTGTATCTCAACTCATGAGTTTTCTAGCTTTGACCCTTCCGGTTGTCTCCCCAATTCTGCTGGTGGGGGGAGTGAGTAAGCAGCTGTGTGGTGCTTAGTTGCTGGATGGGGTTAAACCACAACAGTCCTTTTTGGCACCCAATGTGGGGCTTTAAAGGTTTGAGATAACAACAGATATGATTGGGATGTGCTAGATTGAATTTATAGCTGTTAGTGTTGTTTAGCTGGTAATGAGCAGGCTCTTGTGCTTGCCATGGGGCTCACTTTCATTACTATATATTAGACTCTTGTGCTTATTATGATAAATTTTAGTATTTGATGTATATATGACAGCATGGATTGGGTAGTCATTATTTCTGCATTACTCTTTCTTCATATAAGCTTCATTTTTTTACTCCTGAAACTGTAAGTTTAGTCAGCAAGTCTTAAATTTCATTAAATTCCATGCTTCTCTTTTGGCATGAGAGCAGGAAAATCAAACCGTGGACTGAAGAAGTTGTTTGGACACATCTCAGCAAAGCAAGACAGGGGAGTCTGTGAAATGAATGAGTGATCTAGTTGTTTTGTATTCTTTGAGTTATACGATTCTCTAACTCTGTTACCTTTTTTATTCCTTTATGTTTTGAGTCCAGGGAAAGAGGAGGGGGTTTGCAATGCAAAGCGGCACAAGAATGTCACCAGATTGAGATGAAACACCTTGTTGAAGGCAGACACCTGCCCGGGTGTTGCGTGGAGATGGATGATGAATTGAATACTGCCACCTTTTGGCTGTGACCACGGCCAGGGCGTTGTGAGGAGGAGATTCTGCCAGGCTTCCTTCTAGAGCAGGCTGGGCATCTGGCAAAAGCACCCTTTCATTCCAACCCAACGTTGGAGTACTTCCTAGTACCACACACCATGTTGGCATCACGTAATTTAGGTTTCGCCCCGTATCTGTGAGGTCCTCGGAACTGAGGAGATGGACTAATAATGCAGAGAGCTGTTAGCTTTGCTAAAGACTAAGTGCAATCAAGTTGATGTAAACAGTCACTTCAGCCTGACTGTCGTACACTCTTCCTGCCTCAGGAATACTTGAGAGTATCTCGCATTGTGTTGTGCTGAAATAGTGTTTTCTCAAGCGGTGAATTATATACAGTTTGTACTTCAACCTCTTTTGAGCACTTAGCTGTGAATGTTTGTATCAGTGCCAGTGAGTGTGAGGTGATCTCATTAGAAAGAGAAAGAAAATATTATCAGCCACAGAATTATTTCCCAGTGATTTAATGACTAACTCTCATTCACATGCTACGTCTGCAGTTCTTACATAGGGGCCAAAGAAAAATTTAAAAAAAATTTCTTGAAAGTAGGATGTCGATGTCTGTCCTGCCGCCCTGGCAGCGGCTCCTGACCCGCGCAGCCTTGGCTCGGCGTGTGTCGCTTCCTGAGGGTCTCCAGCGCTGCGCCAGGCGCACAGCTGTAGCTCGGTGCCTCATCGAGGTGCTATCGAAGCGTATTCTCCCCACGCAAACCTCACCCACAGATCAAAGTGTGGGCCCTGTCCTCACACCCCCTGCCGCCCCCGTTGTACTGCACAGCCTAGACCCGGTTTGCTCAGGGGCTGAGAGGTCCGGGCAGGACGTCCATCCCTGGTGACCTGAACGGGGGCCGGGCTTTCAGCTCCACTCTCTCACCAAACTCTTTACCATTGCGAACCCAAAACATGCTGCTCCGCGAGGGGACCGAGGTGGACTGGCACTCCCCGCGCCAACAGTGGACGCTTTCCGCAGGCAATCCCCGCACGGCTCGGGTACCGCCCCCTGCCCGAGGCAGCGCTGACCGGGAGCCGCTGCCCGCGGCGGCGCGTTGCTGGGCAACGGGGCGACATCCCCCGCCCCCGGCATCGCCAGCACCGCCGCCCCCGGCACCACCGCCGGCCTCGCCGCCCCGGCTCGGGACGCGGAGGCGCCCGGCCCGCGGGAGGTNGCCCGGCGCGGGAGTCGGGCGGCGGGCCCGGCAGCCGGCGGAGGGGTCCTGGACTCCGGCCATGGGCTGGTGTGCGAGGGGGGAAGACAAAGCCCCCTGGTTCCCCTGCCCCTCCTTGGCAGAGCCCAGTGCCCCGCTGCTTTCATTTGTTTTTGATCTGCCTCATTAAAAGACTATTGATGGCTTTAACTATTGTCCTTGTTTAGGTGCTGATTTACAAGCGCTAATATCTGACTGTGCCGAGATTAATGGGAGCCCGTGAAGTTTACAATTATCCGCAGGTCCCTTGACCACACATGGAGGGGTTTGGGTTGGGGTCATGCACTCTTATGAAAAACTCCAAAGCAGGCTTAAACCTGGGAACATTTTAATAGGATTGAATTTGTAATAGGATTTGGCAGCTTGGCCTAAACTATAGGGTAGGGGGGTTTGCTCTGGGTTATTTTGGAGTTGAGTTTTGGGGTTTTCTTACCGTGGTGTCATGACTATGCCACAACAAGGTGTGGGTTTCAACACTGTCGGTTTATTTTTCGTGAGAACCTAAGCACAAATATATTTGATACGGAGTATTAAAGAACACTCTATCTGAATATATCTAACAGAACTAGGCTCCGATGTTATGTATGTTCTGATGTGTATCTGCATGCTTTATATGAGCGTAAACCCCCTCAAATTAGTGACAACATATATGACCTATATTAAAGAAGGGGAAAAAAAACCAGGACAAGTGCGAGTTACTTCACTGGAGCCAGAGTTCCGTTGAATAACAAAAGATTCCCATGCCAACTCTTGCCTTACTCAAACAAAGCCACATTAGGAAATAGTGACCAGGCAATAAATTAGATTTATTGAAAATAGTGCCACATATAGAAGGGAAGTTACATGGGAAGGTGGAAGAGAACCTAGAAGTGAATCATGTGATCAATTAGTTCTCACTTAGAAGTTGACAGCTGTGAGTTTCAGTGGTAGCACAGGCTCTATGGCTGTTAATTCATTTTACATCACTTTTTGCTATGCAATAATGCTGGTATGCCAGTTATGCTACTTAGATTGCTGTGAAACAGGATCTTTCTAAGCACCTCATTATTAGGCACCCTCATTTAGGAGTTCTTCTGGGTTTGTGTCTTACTGAGGCTTTTTGTGGGGTTTTGGTTTTTTTTAGTAACACAGCAAAACTGGAAATACATGATACTTGTCCTCAGGGTCCTGAAAGTACTTTCTTTCAGGACATAAACTGTAAATCCTACAGCACTGAGGGAGGTACTGTGGCTAGGAGGTATCATGAAAAAATAATGGGAAGCTAATACAGATACAGTTTGCCTGGATTTAAAAGTTCCAGTACAGCTAACTTTAAGGAAATGGGAGCTTGTGAGAAAACAGCCACAGCAAATCCTGCACTAGTGTATATCCTGTGAAATGTTGGCAAATTACACTGGCTTCACTGGAGTAGAATCAGGCAAAAGACAGGCAGTTTCCTCCTATTTAGAGCCTCAAAGCTCCATTTTTTGTAGTCAAGACTGAAGAAGGAAAGGGCTAGTGCCAGGGTCTGCATGTCTGTATTCTAACTGCTCAGTCTTTTGCATTGTAATCCCAGATGCTGTGCATCTTTCTTGTCATTATAAAATCAAGGACTTGAGCATTCTGNCAAAGCAAAACAAACAAACAAAAAGAATTCTCCTAATTAATTTAAATATAATAATAATTCCAAAGCCCATGCATGGTTCTGTTATTTGCTAACTTTATTCTAGTGTTGGTTTTCAATAATACCTATTCATAACTGCAATGTAGGATTTGAAGATATATTACATGTAAGGATTTCCTGACGAGTGGGCATTGTATAGTGCAAAATAGCCATCCCAGTCACCATATAGCTAGCTATAGCTTTATTAGGGGGATTAACAGCTGAAATAATTAAGTTTTGAAATGTTCATCATCTCTGTTAGCCTTCAGGAGTAATGTGTGGAAATGAGCGGGACAGTCCTCATCTCCTTGAGAAATGTTGCTTTATGCTTTTTGTAGGTCCAAGAAGACAAACCTGTTTCAGTTTAAATTATTCTGGAAGCCTTAAAAATCCCTTCAGGATTAGTTGTGTTTTGAGTATTTTCAAAAAAAACTTTGCAGAATCATAATTTTACAAGCTACTCTGGATCCTGTAGTGAATTCAATGGCCACAACTCTACAAGAGAAATGTAGCCGAGTGTATAAGGAAATTTTGAGACTGTTTTAACCAGGAAAAATGTTTTCTGCTCTGCAATTTTTTCTTTGAACTCAGATTACGCTGTCTCATTAGCAGTTCCTCAGTGTCTGACTGAAGTAGGAATCTGGATGAAAATGAACTGACAGCAACTTAATCTAAACAAGTAGGACATGGTAATTGCTTATGGAGAGAAGTACTTTAAAACAGTTAGTAAAAGCCTGTGGGGTAGGAAAGGAGGAAGCAGAGAGCTGTGGGAGGCGTTGCTCCTGAACTAAACAGGTAAGGCTGAATGTCGGTTTTACTGCTGTGCTAGATACAGAGATAGGACTTCTTTTAATATCAGTTGGAGCTTAAGGTTCAAGCCCTTCAGGCCTCCCAGTGCTATCCTCTCTTCCCCCAGCCTTTATCGAGAAGAAACTCTTACACTTTGAGCATCAGCTCTGGTTGAAGCAGATCAGGGAATAATGCACCGGACACTGGGAAAATGAGGCCAGATAGATACACTTTCATTACCATTTAAATATGTAGTTCCACAGACACCACATTTGCTAAAGCCATCATTGCCACCAAAAGAAGCAGTCCTGCCTGCCCCCGGCCCCAGATGGGCTTTTCCATCCATCCTTCTCATTGCATTGGCCTGCACCATCATACCTGCAGGCACAAGTCAGAACAGCTTCGACAGCTGACCTGTGTAACCTACCCCATGGATGAACATGAAATGGAAATGGAAATCACCACCATTGCTCACCATGGTGAGTCCCCTGAGCCAGCTGCCTGCGGGGCTGCCTTGGAGGGGCTGGGGATTAGGAGTGGGAGAATACAGGAGATGATTGCTTCTTTTGGTAGGAAAGCCAGTGCTGTTCCCTCTGCCTGCATGATGTAAAGAGCTAGGCACCCCTAAAAGCCACTCAAGGATGCCACTGGGGTGCAACACAGAGCAGAGAGTGGTGAGGTAGCAAGAGTGAGCTTTAGGCTGCCATAATAGTGCTCAAAACTTGTGAGGACTCATGGGACCAACCCAAAGAAAGGGAGAAAACTGCCTTCTGACACTGTTGAATGGGATATGGATGGAAGAAAGATAATAGGCAATCATATGGATTAACTCTGCGTATCCATGTAGCCCATAATAAGCACTGCCTTTCTGTGTGCATCCGTGTAACAAAGCCAGGTTCTGCAATTGCCACAGGGAGAACTGACTTTCAAAGAGCCACTGACAATGGCAGCTGCTTTCAAGTGTGTGCCTGCAAGACCTTTAAAAACACCAGCTTGGATAAGAACCCAGATTACATGTTTGAACATAGGCAGTTGCCATGTTTCTGCAGTTATTGCTTTGTCTCTCTGGTATGACAGATATTTAAAAGAAATGCACATACATTTTAAAATTATGACAGCCATACATAGTCCAGAATGGCATTGCCATTGTTTCAAGAACAGGTGCTTAGGATGTAAAAATATTATGCAATTTTTGTTCGAATAACTGAAGCTTATTTGGGGCATTTTTTTATTTACTTATAATGCACAGAATAATTTTAAATTGATTTATAATGATTGATTCTGACTAATAAAGAAGTCTTACAATTCAAATGGAGGAGGGAAGGAGGGGGAATCCCTTCCACACATCTTTTAATATTTTTAGTGTGACACCAAAATTATAGACAAAAGCCTCATTATGCATGTATGTGAAAAGAAAAGTGGATAGGAAAGAGAGATTACAGTCACTTAATCTGTAACACACTAGTTTAAAATTAGAAAGCTATAACTAATTATCTCATTTGCAAAGATTGAGCAAAATCTGACCAAATATCCATGACAGAGTGTAATTTATCATGTATCTCATATGATATCTTTTCCATAATAGCTAAATCAATGAGACCCAAGTGCCAGTCATTGATCTAATGGACAGATGGTGATTTCCATTTGATAAAGATTAAAGTTTTGGCAACGAGGATGGCTAGAGGTATCAATTTTGCTTATGCTGAAGGGGTTGTTGAGAATTACCTTCAAATATTTGTACTGTAAATGAAGGCTGTATTTTTGTACACAGAGAAGCCAGCCCTGCTCCTCACAGCCATTGCTGTTCCTGCTTGTAAAGTCACCAAGCCACCGTGCAAATGCTCCACATTCAGCTTAGCTCACAAAGTATGCAGTGGGGTTTAAGGTACTTGTTTTTTGCTTTCCAATGTGCTGTGTAGACAGGTCAGTGTATCTTTGAAAGTTGGCAACATCATGAATAGGCTTGATAAGTGTTTTTTTCTAAATGCACTTTGTTTCTCGGCCTCTAGTCTTTGCAAGATACCCACTCTGACATTTCAGGACCAGTGAAAGTGTCTGGATCCATATTACACAGAGGGCTGCTGCACACTGAGGAGGTTACTGGGTCACCAAGGTTTTTCAGCCAGGCAGGTCGGTGTCTCTGCCTGGCCCTAGATTTCTGTGTGCAGCCCTTAACAGAGGTTTTCCCAGAGCAAACAATGAATCTGAGTATCCCACTAGATGACAATTTTTGTCTTCACCAACTGCCACTGATTTGGTAGGGTTCTCCAGCTGGATTGCAGAATGGAAGCCCACGAGATAAATTTACAGCATTCTTTTGGAAAAGTCTTTCATTGATATCATTGGTTACAGGCACTTTAGAGGAGAAAAGTGTTTGTTTCCCAAGTCCTTGATGTGGTATCTCTCTAGAAAATGAAGGAAATCATGGTAGTTTCCTTGTGTGGCTTCCCACAAGAAACAGTGAGAAATAAAAAAGCAGCACAAGAAAGATTCACATTGTGTTTTGCTTCCTTCTGCTCTTACCTACACATTTCTGTTGCTTTCACTACTGTAAGTTCCCAAAATTACTCTGGTCCCTGTCAGGTCTTAGAGCTGCAACCATGGATCAGAACAAGAGAAATAGGTCCTGGACAAACATGTCTTTGAAAATAATAATAATAATTATAGTTTAAACAATCTCAAAATGTTCCTACCTCAAGGATATTACAACCTGAGGAATAAGGTACTTGCTGTGTTCTCTTCCAATGACCTGCTAGCTCAAAATAGCCATTATGACAATGTGATTTTCCATGGATCTACAATGCAAGCTTTGTTTTTCACTAGAGAATGTATTAAGTGTACCTATATGCCAAGCCTGAAATGGGAGCTAATAATAGATGTGCAAAGACAAGGGAGTAGAGTTAAACAATAACCTGATACCTGCTGGGATGGTCAGTCATGTTCTCAGCAGTGTTCCATATGATAATTAATCTTTAGGCAGCTCTGGTAAAGTCCTGATTTAAATCCAAGGCAGAACAAGCTCAGCAAAAGATCTGTAAGAACTCTGTATTGCCCTGGATTCAGGAAAGGGAAAATCACGTATAGAGCAAACAGTGAATTAAGTTACTGGAATCTGCTCTATCAGAGACTGGGTGGCTGTAATGTCTTCTGAGCATGGAGGAGCACAGCTAGCTCTGACAGCAGGGCCACAGGGTGCTGTTATTTATTATATAGTGAAGTCTGCCTTAAATGAGCACACAAGGAAGTGGTGGATTGGTTAGCAGGAAAGACAATGAGCTGGACAAAATTATACTTGGTGAGTATTTTAGAGAAGCCTGTTCAGACTCTGCCAGTCATGCTGGGGAATGCACAGCAACTCTAGTTTGGAGGGACAGTCTGAGCACTATAAGAGCAGCCTAACCAGTTCATAGTCATATTTAGACCTTGGTATTCATGTAAGTGGGGACAGAAGATACAGGCAGGGAAAGGAGGACTGCAACTGGGAGCAGTATGGATTTCCTGCTCAACCCTTATTCATCCTGTTGCTAGCACTCTGGGTTAGCATGAGAAGGAGGTAGAGGAATTTACTTTTTCTCCAAATAATATACCAAAAAAACTTCTGAACAAAACCTGGTGTCTGATTGGGGTAGTGCAACAGCCTGAGTATAAAAAGGTTGGATTAATTACCATAAGATGAAGGCATCACTGCTGTTTCTTGAAGGTACATTTCTGTGTTGAGAGCTGACCACAGAATGCTGCCATCCTCTTGCCCTCCCATTTGCTCCTGCTGTCAAGCCCTTTAACCCAAAGGTGTCTTGTTTCCCTGACATTCTCCCACAGTTCCCTGAAAAAGGGATTATATACCCCAAATTTCTTCCCTACCTCATCCTGCCCCTTCCATCTCTTTTGGAGACACTCACTATTAATGAGAGATTTTTGCTGTGTGTATTTCCAAAAACTGACTTTTAAAAAAATGTTAGGCTACACAACAGATTTGGGGTTTTTGTTAGCTGACAGAGGAAATGAAAAGCATTTTGTTAGGTACAGCTTTACAGTGCTTGTAATTTTTTCTCGCCAAATATGCAAAAGAAAACAAGTTGTTCTGTGAGTATCACTGCTTGTGGAGTCTGATTTCCTACAGATTTGTATCCCGTTTCCTTCCCTCACTCCCACCACAATAGTCTGTCTCCCTCTGTAAGCCCTCTGACATCTGTCAGGCAAGAAATAACATATACCCTGGCTAATCTGGATCCATGCATATGCAGATTGGGCAGCTGGCTACTACCAAGCCACATAACATATCATGTCCGAGTTCTTCCTGCTCTCTTTTCAATGGGGTTTTCATGCTGAGTCTCTCTCCACTTCCCAGCTGCAGATTAAAAAAAAAAAATGCAGTTAATTGTCTCTAAGACTTCTGCTCCTCTTTCAAATTTGGCCTAAATTGCTCAACACACTAAAAAGTTATTAAGGAGACTGACGGGCAGAAAAGAGGAAAGTCAGAAAGACAGAGGATTCATTTCTGTAGCAAACAAGCCTGAAATATTTCACTTAAATCATTCTCTTTAAGGATAATACAGTATTTTGCTTGATTCTTCTGTATCACAAACAAAAGATGTGAGAGGCTGAATCCAAAATCATCTGTAGAAGATGGCATCTCTGCCCCTTAACCCCAGGGTGAAGTCACTAGATTAACTTTCTGGAAGGTAAGAGTTACAATACTTTCCTCTGTACCAGGATCTGAGCTTCATCCTCTCTAGGGAACATCAGCTGCTTTAAGTAAGGATTCCCCTGGTTCTTCATGTTGGCACTTTCACCCCTAACGGGCTGGGGCGTCATTGAGTGAGGCAGGAGCTGATTCTTGGGTGATGATCCCTGTTACCGGGCCAGAGAACCATAACCAGCATTAGTGTCTGTTTCAGTACTGAATACAAAAGTTGGGAGGCATTGGAAGGTAAGTTGACTTCAGATCATACCATTTTGTTTGAGTGGGGAAGCACCTGGATTCTCTTTGCTTCTTTGCCTATTAGGGGTTTGAAGTAGGATCCTGAGTTAGTGCCTAACTGTTGAAGTTGTTCTGGCTTTTACATTGAAACCCAGAGCATAATTCTTGCTTGTCTTTTAGCCTAATTGGCTGAGACAACCATGAGACTAGAAGTTTTGGATGGCTTTCTTGCTATGTCTTAATGAAGATTAAAGTGCAATACATTTAGCTGTGAAGACTCCTCCAAAAAGCGGCTAGAGACCACATGAAACTTGCATACAGGTTTTCTTCAACAGCTCTGATTTTTCCAAATTCAAGCAAATTTTTAATGAGAACAGTAGGTACATCTTTTACTCCCAAGAAAATTGTCTCAGACAAACATCAAGTACCTGTCTGAAAGATCACATCATGGAACTGTTTTTCAACCATTAGATCTATTTGACAGATAGAAACATATTTTTCACTAGCATTGTCTTTGAAAATGATCTGCCAGTTTTAACTGAAACCTAGAAAAATTATTTAGTCTGTCCAGCATGGAGAGATAGTCATATACAATTTAGTTACTTAAATTAAAGTTACTTTAATGAATCTACTACTGTAATATTGCCGGTTGATACACAGAATAGCCAGCTTTACATATATAAAAGGCTGGTGCTAAAGAAAAAAGATTTGAATTTTACAATATATTTTGCTAAAGTTGAGGCTCATCTGACATTCCTATACAAAATTCATCCTAACACAAGAGAGTCCTAAGGTTTTATATTAACTGTAGAAATTATGGACTCAGCATGAGCCATTTCCATACTCCAAATATCAAATCAGAAGGGGAAAATGGCAAAAAGATAATCAGAACTAATGCTGAGATTTTCCCTTATGTTTGTACACCTAAATTCAAAACATTTTAAAAATTTAGAGTGTCTGAAAACTGCCATTGTTGTACATAAAATTATTAATCTTACTCTTTAAATGTGTTTGAGCATATTTTTGCAACTTCATTTTCCTGTCCTGAAAAAATAAAGGGAAATTCAAACACATTGTGGGGGGAGAGCAAAGTGGGGTCGCAGCTACACTGGAAAACTGGAGAGGCTTTGACATGGAGGCTTCATTATCACTTCCACTCCCTCCCTGTAGGGATTCATTAAAATGTCAGCCGTGTGAAGGTATACCCGTAAATATATAAATAATACATAATAATTCCATTTGCAGATTTCACTCGGGAATACTAGCCCCAAACCATTTTAGTCTGCTTATACCAGGAAAAATCACAAGCATTATTCTGTTCTAGTGTGACTCCACTGGTAGTAATAATGTTGGTGCTGCAATACAACATGAGCACATGGCTTTTCCTTCAGAATCATTGCACTGAGCTAGTATACTGTGGTATGTGAGCTCTGCTGACTTTGTTGCCTTCCACATCGCAAGGTTAAGAGTTGTGGTCTTAAAATAATACTAGCTCAACTTGATGTAACAGTAGCCTCCAGCTGATCTGTCCCTTGATGTTTGGACTGGGTGGATGAACTCTCACTTTAGATCCTCCCACAGCCAAGTACAAGAAGGCACTGCTATTAAGAAAGTGCAGTTATATGTTTGTGCAGACCATCTTAGTTATGGCATTGCCCTAAAATCTGAGTGCCTAGCTTTACTCAGTTTTAAAAACATGGGTAATTATATATGCATATATATGTTTTATCAGGATGGCTTTATCATGGTCCACTTTGCATACGGGCAAAGGCGGGAGATGTCAGGCTGGCTGCAGAGAGATATGTCATCTGACAGATGAATGCACCTCCCCTTTTTAGGATAACACTGCTAGCCAGTATGGACAAAACATTAACAACTTGGGGACAGCTGCTTGGCAGTCTGGAGTGGGTGGTCTCAGCCTTGCTCATGGCAGCCTATCGGCTACATGATGAAAACTCCCTTGCAAGTGCCATTAATCAACACACAAGCTGGCAACCTCAGAGTTCAGGAGCTCAACCATAGAATCATAGTATAGTTTGGGTTGGAAGGGACCTTAAAGATCATCTAGTTCTAATTCCTCTGCCACACACAGGGATACCTTCCACTTGACTAGGTTACTCAAAGCCCTGTCAAACCTGGCCTTGACAATTTCTTCCTAATAGTTACTCTAAATCTACCCTCTTTCATTTTAAAGCCATTCCCCCTTGTCCTATCACTACATGCCCTTATAAAAAGGCCCTCTCCATCTTACTTGTAGGCCCCCTTTAAGTACTGGAAGGTACCATAACATCTCCCTGGAACCTTCTGTTCTCCAGTCCAAACAACCCCAGCACTCTCAGCCTCTCTCCATATGGGAAAGTTGCTCCATCCTTCTGACAATCTTCATGGCCTCCTATAGAATTGCTTCAACAGGTCCATGCTTTTCTTATGTTGGGTGTCCCAGAGCTGGATGCAGTACTCCAGGTGGGGTCTCATCAGAATGGCAGAATCACCTTCTTCAATCTGCTGACCATGCTCCTTTTGATGGAGCCCAGGATGCAGTTGGCTTTCTGGGCTGCAAGTGCACATTGCTGGGTCATGTCGTGCTTCTCATGCACCAACACCCCAAAGTCCTTCTCCACAGGGCTGCTTTCAGAATGAACATAGAAACTGGATTGCCCTCTTGGCCTTCCCAGTGGCTCTCAAATGATAGGGCTGAAAGCAAAATCCATGGACAGGACAGCTTGGGAGACTTTGCTTAGCATAGTCAGTGCAAAATTCATTCCATGGGATTACAGTCTCCAGGACTGTCAAATCACTACTTTGTAAAACCAGTAAATTGTCTTTAAAGAGATGTTAAAGGAACCTTAAGGAAAAAAAAAAATACATAATTACTATAAATGCAAGTTTTCCATTGGGTCCTACGTCTTCATTTAACATAGTTATTTAGTGATTCCTAAAGGAAATTATTATAGTCTTTTGTTCTTAAACAAATAAGTTGTGTTCTTTATCCTCCGAAAAAGCTGATAATATGATAGGTGCAGCTCTAAGGAATAATTATACTAAATGGCCGTGGATACCTCAAAAGACAGAATACATCTATTATGCAGAATTCCCTACAGAAATCTTAGAAATCTTATATGCATTGATTGCTAGTTAGCATTAGAAAGACTTTTGCAAGTTGACTTTACCAAAGCAGCAACTATTTGCATTAGCAAACAGGCAACATCAGCCAGCTGATAAGAACACAGTGGAGTAATGCAATTAATATAGCTATGTCTGTTAATTAGTGTTTGCTGACTGTCAAAAGAAGATACTGTTAGGAGACAAACTTATTTTCCTGATTAAAAAGTAGGGCCCATCTTGTTGAATTGTGCTGGACCCACTTTTGATCTAATTAAAGCTAGCAGAATACTGTGTGCTGGAAACTTATGCCACTCTGACATAACATTTGCATATTCATAAGTGAGATAGATTGATATTTTGCAATTAACATGGACCAATGAGAATAAAGCCTAATTAGTAAACATGCTCTCTTTATTAACTTTCAGGTCAGGCCTTTGTAAGAATGGAACAGGAAGTCCTTTTTAAGAAAAAAAACTTATGTCACATATAGTTCATTCCTTTCTCATTCAAGTTCCATCTACTTGTTACTCTACTACTACTCATAGGCATTCAGTTAATGATTGGGATGGTGCAAAAAAGGAGATGTATGAGGGAATATGAGGTCAAAGTAGGCATGAAAATTGTCTGTAGATGCCAAACTCCTGGGCTGTTCAGCTATAGACAAGTTCATTACAATGCACTTTTTTTTATAATTTGTTGCTTTCAGGTCAAATCTGCAGGTTTGGAATGTTGTCCCAGATCCTCAAATGAGAAAAAATGAGATTACATCAAGAAGATGCAGTACAGTGTTGTGCATGCAAGAGACTGGATTATCAGAGGAAAAAAGGATTTAAGAAGCTTGCACAGCTCCACAAAACATAGAAATTGTTAGATTTATATATGAAATTATATTTTTATATATAATTAGTGATTTTAAAGATCTGCTCAGCATCAGCTGGCAAAATACTTATAAAGCAAAATATGGCTCTGTGTAGAGCGTACTACATGTGTTTTTCAGAAATGTCTCACATCCCTAATTAATGTCTTCATTATGATTAAGTAAAATTAATTCTGTATGTCAGTGTTTACAAATTCACAGATTCCAGCCTTCATTTTTTCTCTGTTTAAAATACACAAGGATAAGGCAGTTAACTAGATGTAACACATCAGAAAATGGCTCACAAACAAATATTATGCAGTATAAACTCCCATTAACTAATAATGTAGTTGACATTGATTGAAAGTGATTAACTCCAGAGCTCTTTTTCATGTTGTTAGTTAAACTAAATACCAGTGTATAAGGGAAAAGTTGGCATCTCCTCATTTTGCAAATGGATTGAACAAAGCTGACTTCTTCCTCATATTAAGTTAAACTAAAGGATTAGTAGATGCATTAGGGAGAGACAGGAATCCAGGTAAAGCAATAATAGTCAATGAGGCAGTCTCAGTCATTCACCTTTCCTGCTTAAAAGAGGTTAGTTACCTAATGATAAAATTTCATGGTCAATTTGGAATATGTAATTAAATCTGATTGTAAACCTACTGCTATTTCTCTCTTCTTCAGAGATCAGCACAGCTGTATAATTCCTGACCCCTGTCCATGAGCATTTTCTTATAACTTCCACCACATATTACTTTGGAGGAGATACCTCTTTTTCCTAGCCTTCAGTTAGCAGCTAGCTTCTCTGTGAGGTCTGATAAATGAGTCACACAGATTCTCATCCATAAATGTAAGTTGTGCCAGTAGCCCAGACCCCCATCACAGCTGTCCCCCTGGGAGTTTGGTGCTCGCTCTGCTCACCTTTCACCACTTGGCTGTCTACAGGGGGCTGGTCACGTTGGAGTCGTTGCAGATGTCACTACCTGCACTGTGTCCACAAGGTGTCACCTGGGTAGAAATTCTCAGAGATGGTAAGAGCTGTATGTGGAGTCTGATTCCACCAACCCCCTTCCCTTTCCCAATTTCCTTCTTCCCCCTTCACCTTTTTCTCACTGCCAAATGTGCCTATCAGTAAGATAAATTTAGGACAGCTGTGTTTCCAAAATTCCTAAGACAGGGCAATAATCTTGTTTGCTTTTCTTGTCTTCAGAGCAGAATCCCAGCAGTGGTGCGTGGTCAGGTGATGCACCATGGCCTCTTCAGTGCTTCTTCAACTTTGCAGCATAGGAATTTTCCAAAACGTTTTCTCCTTGTTTTCCCCTTTCTGCATGAAAACTGCTGCTTTCTGACCAAGCTGCAGGGATGTGGGGACCTGGTATGTGCTGTAGGTGTCCAGTCTTCCTTCTGCCTCCTGCCACCACTGTTCCTACAGTGCTGACACTCCCTGAAGAAGCTCCTGCTTCTACGACTATGGCTCTAACCACTCCCTCAGTGGCTTTTATCAAAGAAAAAGAAAAACTGCTGTACTGGCAGGGACCAAAAAAAGTCCTGAATATTGTCTGCAATGAACAGAAATTTACTATGACAGATTCAGAAGAGCAGAAAATGAGGATGCTTCAGGAAAAAAACAGTGCAGTAGCCTATGATGAACTTAAAAGTGATGAAGTTAAGGCAAATAGTGATTATCTGCATAACGGCACTTTCTCAAAGGCTAGGAGGCTATCCCACACTCTGGGAAAGCATAATTAGTTACAGATAGGGTAAGATTGAATCTCATGAGGAAAGAACAGAATTCGTGATGAATTTCTGCATCTGGGAACAGTCCTCTAAACAGAAACTCACCTGGAAACTCACCTCAATCTGAACTCTTGAAGAAAACGGTGTACTCTTTGGAGGAGTGCAATTGGGTATGCTTATCTCAGACCTTGCATGAAGCTAAGAGGATGAACATCTGACTTGTGGGTAATGATAGGCTTTGGACATGAACAAGGCATCTGATCATTCTGCCTTGGCAATATTGAGGCACTTGTGAGACATGTAATTGTGAAAAATGGCACAGAATGTGGTTTCTAGTATTTCCAGTGTTAGATAATATCTCAAATGAGATTTTCAGAGATGTAAGCTTAAGTGTACTTTAAATACCTGAGTCTTTTTCTGTGGCTAGCAGTTAGGTTTTAAGGCAATTTATTTAAAAGTCTTTCTTTTATTAGCAAGCCCTACATCTTCCAGACACCTACCTGAAAAATCACAGTTTGAAGCCTAGACCATTTACTATAGTCACTATTCTTTCAAAATGTCTTAGGTGTCAGATGAATGGCTGAGTGTTAAAGCCTGATAAATTCAGATTAGTGAGAAATTATAATTATCTAAAATCAAAAGCATCTGACCACTGGAAGAACTTACTAAGAACTGCTTTTAATTCACCATCTCAAGTAGCTTTTGATTCAAGATTAGATTTTTCAGAAAAGGAAATGCTCTAGTTCAAACAAGTATTAAATATAAGAAATCAGTATTGTCTGTACTCTTGTTATATCACAGTTCAGATTAGCTGCCCACTGTGGGCTGCCCTGAAACCTGAAATTTAATCACTAACTTAACATGACCTTAAATTGGAGGGGGGGAAATTACATTCATCTCTATTAGCTAGACAAGACAAAACAAAAGAAAACTAACAAAAAATGTTTCCATAGGTTTTAGGTCCCTGGATCATCTTTGTGAGGTGATTAAGAATGCAGAATATTCTTCTATTAACTGTGGCCTTAACAGATTTGCTTGGCGCAGAACAAGCGAATGAGCCGTGATAGAAATCAGCTGCCTGGCACTGGCAGGTAGAAGAGAGCACAGAGAAGAAGGAAGGAAGTGAAAATAAAGGGATAACAAAGATGCTCTGTCAGGTCATCTTTCCTATTTTGAATGCTAAATAACTTAGGAACTGGGGAAGACACTGGAGCTCCCAGTTTCCAGATTCTTGTAATGGCTCATTTTCCAGAGAGGAGAAAAGTAATTTTGTTCCTCCAAAAAAAAAAAAAAATTTAGGCTCCTAATGCCCCCTGAGCACTGATCTCACATTGATTCTGCCTGGAAAAAAAAAGTCAAATTAAAAAAAAAATAAATTAGCATCTCTATTTCCAGACTCTAATGAGCACGATGACAATGGTGAAGTCTGAGCAAACACGACGTATCACAAGACAAAAATGCTGAGTAGGAAACTAGAAGTGTGACTTCACAGAGATGTTAACATGTCTGAAAATCACGTGCTCATAGAATTCAGAGACATTAAAGAGTGCTCAAGTATCCTACTTTCTACAGCAATTATGACATGATTTTTCTATGTCTTCACGAGAAACAAAACCTCCATAAGATTCATTTTCTTATGACTTCATCCAGCCCCTCATGGACTGCAGAGACCTGTAGTGGAGAATAAAACTTTTTCTTCAACACCTCCTCCAATATACCCTGAGTATTCAGATCCCAACACTCTAACATACGGTTTTATTTATAATAAAATTACAATCTTTTAAAGATCTGTTGTCATGTTATTTTTGTTTGGGCACTTCTACTGACACTTTTACAGTGAGAAGGCCCTAGATCTCTGACTGCTTTCACAGGTCTTTCAAATTGTAGGTTCTGAACCTACTTACCTCATCAAAAGAAAAATTAAGGGCATTAGGTACATTTCTACTGTGCTACCCTATTCATCTTGCATGAAAAGACAAAGCAAAATGGCTGCCTTACATGCAGTAATTTGCACTCTGAATTATTCAAATGCTTTTTCTTTCTGTTTTCATAGTTAGATAGTGCCTGAATCAACTCAAACAAATCAAAGCAGGTAATGAATTGATATAATTTCCTATCAGTCTTGCGGAAAATCTCATTCAAAATAGCTTCAGGTTTGCCAGTCCATCACACTATGAAGACTTCCAGGATGGTGTGTCTGATGCCAATGAGTTACCAAACTCTTGTACTGGGGCTCCTTGCACTTCAGTGCTGGAGTTGACCTTTTTTTTTTTTTTTTACAAGGGTGTTGGTGTTTCAGATAAAGTTCTAATCAGCGAGATGTTCTTGCTCAGAATGGCAACAGCATATATTAATAGTATACAGTAGCATATCTTCATCATTCTTGTGGGTGTAACACTTATTTATGTATGAGATTTGACATCTCCATGGTGTGTTGTATGCCAAAATTCTCTGTCATAACCTAATTACCATGTGAGTTTTGATAATGATATAAGCATGAATGGAATCTTATAAATGCAGGATGTTTAGTTTGCACTTACAAATAGAAAATTTGAACTACGTATGTATGAGGTATACTATGTCTAAGGATCCTACATTTTTTCAAAGCTTGCCAAAAAAACAGATGCAAAAATAAAATATGGACATGTGGAAATTTCCATGCCTACCAAGTGCTCATCACCTGCTTATGGATCAGAGATTCTTGGGAAGAAAAGGCAGCTGCCTAACCTGCTGGAGATGAATCCAGGTATCAGAGAGTTAAAACACTTGCTCATTGGTTTTCTCAGCTCCTATTTTAATTTGCTCTCTTTTTTTTTGGACAGCTCTGTGAAGGCAGTCTGGTTCGCTGCTTCACCATACTAATGAGACTCATCCATCTGCCTCTGTCATTGCCAGGCTCTCTTTTCTGCTGGAAGTCAGAGATGAACGCTCAGGACAGGTCCTTTCTAGGCTGCAGTACTTAATCATTTCTAAACACGCTAGATGGCCTCAGGCAGTGAAGGCAACAAGCATTTAACCCAGGCTTGGCAGCTCAGGCTTCCACATAGGCTGGCTCTAAGCCTTGATAATGAAAAGTAGCTGTGCTTTTACTCTCCACTTAACCAGATGCTCTTTGCTTCTTGGGGCAAAAGGTTAAATAGATATAAGAACCCATGCTAGTTTTGAAGCCTTTTATTAGCACTCCTTATAGAAGTGAAGTAGAGCATTCTGCTCCCCTGACTATGTCGCTCTCAGAATCCCATATTTAGGATGTGTCCACTAACCAGAGGAATGTAACCTCCTCACCCAAAGCTCGTTTCTTGTTCAAGTAACAATAAATGGCACATAAAGCCCACTTTGCCACTTAATTATTTAATGTTCTATTTTCATAGTAAGAATGGATGAAGGAGACATTATCAGTTTTGCTTAATGGTGGCAACAACTTATATTAACAGTGCAGATAAAGCGTTTTTTCCACTGTGGCTGGGACAACTGATTTATTTTTCCACTCCATCTACTGCTCCATATGTCTCTGGAATCTGCCTTTTTCCCAGAGCTCATGTTAGTATAAAGCAATTGTCTGGGATGTGTAAGAATTAAGTATCCCATCATTCAGGCTAGACATGCAATTAGAAGAGTTGCACTAATTTCCACTGCTGAGACCCTGTCACTTTAATTTATCCTTACTTTCCTGCATTTAGGTCTTCTCTGGTTTGAGGCCAAGGGTTTTATATAGTTTGAGGCAGTGGTTCTGTAATGCCAGAGGTGGGGGGGAGGAGGAGTTGGTGGATGTGGGTGGGAGGGCGAGAAGTGGAAGTGTTAAGGGCAGGGGAAGAATAAGTACTGGCTGAAAAGAACAAAACTGATACATACGCAGTTTAAAGATCTAAAGCATGTTGCCAAATAATGATGTGTGGAGCAGCTGCAAAGGAAAGTAAAGCTTTCAGAGAGGAAGTCTTTATTGAACTACAACACTGGGGGTGTGTCACACCCCAGATTATTTTCTTTTTTTACATAGATGTTTAACATTGAATCTCAGTACCAAGGCTGGATTCAAATGGCTGAGAGCCTGAGAGCACTGCAAAGTGTGTCCTCTGCTCTGCTCCAGATTTCACAGCGGAAAGCTGAGGGTGCAGGAACATCAGCTTCGGCTCAGGTACCATCTCCCTGTGCCTGCTGACTTAATGCACTCAGCTGGCAGAAACCCTTAAAATGGCATAAATCTGCCAGTGCACCACCAAGCTCCTGGATAAAAGTCTGGGCTGACCTCAGACAAGAATATTTTTCTGCATCTACTCTCACTTTGTATACCATTCCTGCTACAGTCAGGGCGAAATTATTCCTAGATCCAACTGGTAAAGCTTGAAAAAAACCCTCAAACTTTCCAAGCTTTCATGTAACAAAAACTCTTGATTACTAATATCTTTATGAAAAACAGTGAATAGCTTTTTAATTAGGCAGAGTTTTGTATGAGATTGTTTATATGGAACTGTCTGGGTTGATTTGTGTGTCAGTCCAGCAGAAGGAAATGTGCAGAAACCTGTTTTTGATATTGGGTGATACAGAAATACAGCAAGTAGTTATCTTACTCCATTGTTTTTCAAACAAATATTAAAAAGTACCAACACAATGTTCTTCAGTAAATTTAAGGAGAGGTATAAGAAAAATTGGCAAAACCACATCTACACTCATTAAGTCTTGAGGGCAAAGAAAATTAAGATACAAGCTGCCATTTTGGACTTGCATCTCAGTGATGACATGTTTACAATTTGTTTTAATGTTTTTTTATTACTGGAGGATATAGAACACTGTATTAGGCATACTTATAAAATGTTACAGAGGACTAAATAATACCGATAAACTATTATTATAGTTATTATTATAATAGTATAAATTATTATTAAATCAGTTGCTTCCTATAGTATCCATTCATTGGGATGGTCTGATGCAAGGACAAAATCAGGCATGTTCAGGGACTCAGATGAAGTCTATGTGTGATGTAGATATTGGATCCTGGATTTATACTGTAGGTCCTAGAAATTTAGATCAATGTTCTCAAAGATATCAGGCAGAAATGAAAGGGGAATCAAGCAACTAGGTGCCTTTGAAACTCTAAGATTTTGTGAGTGAGACCTAGTGGTGAGATGCCTGACAAATAAGTTGTTCATTGTTACTATAGTTTTAAGCATTTTTAAATGCTAACAAAAAAAATTTATGTTATATTGCCTATGTGCATATCAGATGTAGTTGAACTGCACATTACTATTAATTGAGTTTATACACTTGTGTCTGGAGACCAGCCAAGCACAAGACCCTGCTGTACTGGGCCCTGTGAGAACACAGTGACAGTTTGTAGCTTGAGAGCTTAAGATCTGTGGGCAAAATAGAGTAAGGCAATGGGAACAGAAATGTGTAATGTAGTCCAAGTGAATGTAGTGATGGCTTGAAAACACCATAGGAACATTACAATCTTCCAGAGATTTTCTGTCTCAACTCTTGAACTAGAACACAATCAGGGCAGCCTAGATCTCCCATCATATGTGCATGGCTAATTTCCATTAACCATCTGTCTTTGGGGAAAAGAAATTCAAAGGAAACTAAGATGAAGAAATATTGAGGGAGAGAAGATGGGTGTAGAATCAAGCAGGTAATTTCTAGTATCTTTCCTGAATCCTGTCCTCACCAATGTTTGCTACCCCTCCCATGCTCATCTCCCTTGTAACTTTTGTGTTCTTCTCCATTGTGGGCATGATGAAGAGACCAGCCTCTACTCAAGCCTCGTGTGGGCTCTGCACCATGTGTTGCAAGTCTTACCTGTATCTTCTAATGACAGAAACTTGTGACTGTTCTCAAAGCAGAAGTTTTTAACAAGTTTGTTTGCATCACCCAGTTATTTAGATTATATTTTGTTGCATAGCTTGTATGAAAGTTATGCTGGACACTGTGAAGTTCTTAATAAAGTCAGACTTGTGTTTTGATGGGTTGTAAGTAATAGCAAGTCCCCTTCACTTTCTGTCTTCCCGCAGTGACCAGCATTTAAAACAGCTCAGCTGATCCCATCTGTCATACCAGAGATCAGCAGGAGAGTGTAATTCTAATGCATCTGAATCTTTTCTTAGGAAGATCATTTTTGTAAAAACTTGGTGAAAATAAAATCAAAGCCTCAGATAAGGTAGACCTGCAAACTCAGTACTCTCAAGGTGCGTCCACAAAATATTTAAGGAAAATGTGAGCTTGATTCGCAGTCTGCTTCTCTGTGTGTTCCATACTTACTGCTTGTGTTTACAAGAGCAAAATGAGAATGTCTTCAGACACAGATAAGCAGTATTAGCAGGACAATTCTTCAAAAGTACACATATGCTCTTCCAAAGTCATTTGCATAATAATAAAAGAAGAAAGGTATACAATGTAAACTACATATCAGCAGAATTCTTTATAAAAATTAATGCATTTCAAGGTTTTCCAAGAGACAGTAGAAGCTCTTTGAAATCATTGACATAATTAAAAGTAGTGGAAAAACAGAACAAGAAAAAAAGGGAAAAGGATGAATACAATACAATTAAATGCCCACTGATCCAGCATTTACTTCGAGCTTGGGTGACCCTGGTTTGCATCCCTGCACTGTATCCCCATGGGAATTCTGGACAATTGAATTCCTTTTATGCCTCATCTTACCTATAAAGCAAGAACTGCAGTATGATCCTAATTCTGGGAGATGTAACCAAGGTTTTAGACGAGTGCAGAACAAGTTCCCCAGAGGTCCTGTATTGTTAGTAAATGAAGTGACAACTTCCCTCCATTTCTGTGGCAGTTGTTACTATGTAGTAAATTCTAAGTAGTCCCTGTCTAGTAGGAACTAGAAAGAAGAAATTAGGAATGTTTGTTCCATGAACCATGGCACTGTTCAGTGGTCCTTTGTTATGAGAACATGTATATATAATAAGGACCTTCATGCCCAGTTATTATAATGATAGAGACCTTTAAAACTTCCCAACATAAAAAGATGGTCTTCAAACATCCAGATACCAAAAATATACAACAATGCATCAAAAACTTTGTGTTCACTGAAGAGAGTTCACTGTATAATGCATAACATCTGCAAAGTGCTAGAATTGCAGCACATGTTGAATTTTTGGTAATAAAAACACAAAAGATACATTTTCAGTCTAATAATTCTATGGTAAGCTGTCTCACACTGCAGGTAAGAATGTACTAATATAATAAAGGCAATTACCAAAATTATCTGTGTCTTCCTCGTCCTGGCCCTGAAACCAGTACCACTGTTGTCATCTGGAGGGTGCATCTGTCATGAGTTATGGCCCTTGTTTTTACAGGAAGGATGAAACTGATATTTCAGTGCCATTCATCATATATAATAAACTTTCTGCCTTAGTACAAATGCATTTATAAGCCAGTATTGGAAATGAGTACAGGAAATACAAGCAGTCAGTTGTATATGTTAGACACACTTCTTGTAATACTTTCTGTTACTAACAAAATAAGTCACTAGCTCTGTCTTCCAGGAGTAGTTTGGCAGAGCTGAAATTGCAGGCTCTGTGTCATGAAAAAGCACAATACCCTCTTTGCCCTTTAAATCTCATAACAGTGTTAGAGCTTCGGCTATTGTATGGGCTCTGAATTGCCTAGCCAGAAATGTGGACCCAAGGGTTCATGTTATCCCAAAATATTTAGTCACACAACCAAATGTGCTCTGCTTACAAGGGCTGTCAAGATGTCTGAGTGAGATAAATGTCTTACTTTCTGATGGTTTCTTATGAATGATAGTGTTTGCAAGCGGTGGGGCACAGGAGGCAGCGTGGCTCGATGGGCTGTATTTGACTTCAGTGCTCTTCCATCAGCCCATCACACTTGCTGGAGCTCATTTTCATACCAGCATTTTGACCAACCATTTCTCCGCCTCTAGACAACTTTTCCTGCAAGCAGGTCGGGAAGGTTTAGGTGATCTTCCCAGCTAGCTTCTAGGATAAAATCCCATATCAAGCTTCATCTTCCTTAATGAAGGGCAATAAGTTTGCCCTGCAATTTCTCATCAGTGGAAGATTACTGCCCTCTCCAGGTATGGGTCCATCCAGAGGGGAAGAACACCTAAATTCTGGCAAGGATCCTCCTACTAATTACCATGTTTATGGCCATGATGGCCAGTTACTTTGGAGAAGCTGGTTTGCAGGTTTAATCATCAGGTTTCAAATAATTAAACACCCCAGAAATGTATTTTCAAATGATAGTAGATTTGACTTTGCCCTCCAGTTATAAGTGTCAGTAATCAGTAATGCCATTAATTCTTTTGAATGGTCTTAGTAATTTCTGCACCAGCAATAGGGAATAGCATGAATGCTGTAGTGAAGGATTTTAAAGCCAGAATAAGGCCATGACAAAATGAATCAACTTCTTGGTTTATCTAGTTCCTCTGAAATCAAGGGAGTTATGCTCTGTTACACCACACAAGAAACCAAGTCATTTAAAGCACTGTATGACTTTATTGTACCTCTGCCAAATTTGGTAGTGCCAGGGGAGTTGGACTAGATGATCTCCAGAGGTCCCTTCCAACCATAACAATTCTGCGATTCTGTGAATAGAAAATAATAACACTATGAAAAAGGAGGGTGTTGGGGTTTTTTTTGCTTCATGCATATTATATTCATTTTGTGGAATCAAGTAGTGGACTGTGAAAATAGCTACTTGAACATGTGGGTTAATGCTTTAGGAACGTAAACTTTTTGAGAAAATAGCTTAGATTTCTGTAGAAATCCTTATACAGAAAAGCAGTGCTGAGTAATATTGTCTAATTGTCTCTTTTGTGTAATATGGACTGACTAGAAAAAAGAAATATATAGATAAGCAAGCAAAAGAATAGCAGTGTGTTTGCTCTTATGAATTATCTTATTTTCAGGGACTTTGCAACAAACATGAAGCTTAGATTCTTTGCTAATTAGGACAGAAACACTATACAGACTTATCAGTAAAACTTTTCTAACACTTTTTTTAATGTTGTTTGTAGAAAGGCTTTTTTTCCATTGTTGTTTTAGCCTTTCCTCTGTTATTATGAAGGACAATATATATCATTTTTACTGCAAAGTGCCAGGCAAGCCAGGATATTCAAATGAATAAACCTGGATGCTTTACAGCTTTTGCCCTCTTGAAATCAGATCTGAAAAATATAGGACCTAAATATCAATACTGTAAGGTTTTAGTTTTATATCAGGCATAAATCTTAACAACACACACCTAACAATGAGCTCAGATTTTAACTTAATCTTTGGCTGAGAGTTAAACCAGCACACGCTCCATTTTGTCTTCTCTCCCAGGCGGCTCCTTGAAAAAGGCACTGTCTGTGCCAGCAAGTTTAAAGGTTTTACAGTTTTTGAAAAGCAGATCCAGCACTGCCTAGGTGGGCCACAGGCTCACAAGAGACAAAGAGTTAAGTCTTGCACCCCCCAGGTCTCTTCTGCTTAAATAAAGTTCCTGGTTGCCTAATGAATGTTAGCTGTAATACTCCCTGTGGTCAGTGGGACTGTTGTTTAATGAATTGCTTAATGTGCCTGATTACAGTTACTATGTGGAATGAGGGAAATAGCCAGAGAGATCTGAAAACCCACTGGAGAATACGATGAAAATGAATTGGATCAATAAGAAGTTTTTGCTCATCTCTGAACAACGCATTATGTGCTGCATTGTTGGAGTTGGGGATAATGTAATTTTGTGGCTTGTTGTTGTTCTTTTTATAATTCAGAAGTATAAATCTCATTTGACATTGGGTTTTAGGGCTGGCCTTCCTGGAGTTATAAATGTTCCCCTGACTCCAGTCCCGGTTACTCACATGGACAGATAAATTAATTAGGAAAACTTTTATGCCAATTACTTTATGCCCTTGGCTTTCATATGTTTCTGAAGAGCGGCAGCTAATTAAAGATATGATTCATAATTACTGGTCGATCGAGTAGTTGAGTAATGGAATCAGGAACTGTTCCAAAAAAATTATCCATCACATCATTACTAATTGTTACATAATACATAAGGACGTAGAATTCAAATAAAAAATTACTCACATTTGAAAGATTCATTCAATTAGTGGATTTGGGATATTTTTTATAACAATTATAAACACGAGATAGTTCTCACATTTTAAAAGATCACAGAGGTTTTATAAATATTTATAATTAGATAGGACCATAATTTCCAGCGAGTAAAGGACTCAAGGGCCTAGCTGGAGGAGTGGATTAGTAGTGAGTGAATTTATGAAAGCTGGAAATCAAATCTTGGGGTCAAATTAGGGCTCAAATGAAATGAGTATGATGGTGCCTTCCTAGTCCTACCACAAAACTGCTCTAGTTTGGCAAGCACTGCAGGCTAATTCCTAGAGAATGGAAGAGCTGTTGCAAGTTATAACTTGGCACTGAACAACGCACAGAAATTTATGTGGAATTTGTCAACACTTATTTTTCACAGTCAGTGTTTGCTGTCCCAGCAAGAAGATCATAACTGATGCCACAACCTGGTAAAACTGGTAAAATAGTGAAAAAAAAAAATTTCCTCCAGTTCTTCCTTGCTCAGTTTGCAGATGTTCTGTGTTTTAACAGTTTATGAGCAGTCATGTCACTTCATCAATAAAAGATGTCTGGAAAACTTAAACATAGGTTTGTTCAGTAATTCCAATACTCCACAGGTAAGCCTGGGAAAACTCTTGGTTCCGTTTTCTAGTGGCTCCTTACAGCCTAAAGGAATAAATTGATAAAGTCCTGTATAAATATCTATATCTGCTAAGCCTCAAGAATAATCCCTAGACCTTACAAAGCAGGGCCAGCAATACTTGCAACATGAGCCTTCACAAAAGCTGTGAAGATGTCCCAGCCAGCAGTTCAAAAGTTATCAAGAGAGCACCTCGAGTACCCAGAAGAATTTTATTTGACTCAATATTTATTTGAACTTCCTAGAGGGCCTGACCCTGCATATTCTTCATCTCCTTCACTTATTTAGGTAACTCAGATCTACAGTATTAGTTTTTCACCTACTCCACAATGTTTTTTTATTATACTTGTGTGGTTGTATATGATTAACTTTACCTACCACTCATTAGACACATGGCATATGGTTTGGAGGAGGATTAATAAATGTTTTGTCGTATCGGAACGAAAAAGAGAAAATGAATGTAAACAAACTTCCACTTCTGCTTGCAGCTTTAAAAGGCTATGTAGCTGCAATCTGTCTGCAGGTACCATGTGTTGCCCTCCTGAATATCACCAGGGAACAAAGGAGAATTCAGTTAAACATTCTGTATTCAATTGATTTGGATTGCTATAGATATCTGCAGCAGCTTGTAGGAGAATCCAGCTGATGGATGGATAAGAACATTCAGCAGAAGAATATCCCAAAGACCTCAAAGTCCACAGCAGTAAGACAGACACAAGATGGCCAAAGGGGAGATGGACCACCAGAAAACAATTGCCCCTTCTGAGAGTCAACAGTGAAGTCAAGTGTCCTGAAATCCCCATGAGTTCAGGGGGTCTCTAATGTAACTTTCTCTTATCCTGTAATGGTGTTCCAGTGGATACTGCTGTTTATTTATTATTTTCTTTTAAGAAGCCTTTTTCTAGTGGTGCTACATTTTTTAAAACTATGTCTTGGTGTTTCAGGAGCTGGTACCTCCTGATAAAGTGAGCAGAAAGGGTTTTTCCACTGCACCAGTTCAGCAGAATACATGGGGTAGAGGAGGGTCACAAAGTGATGCATAGAAGTTTGCAGAGGTTTTAAAGATTGCAGCTGTAGAACTAAATGCTTTTATAACTTCAAAGTTAACATCCTTGAGAATAATAAAGTGCAAAAACAAGTAATATGCAATCATGATATTATATTAGATGGGAAATCAATACTGAACCTGGTATTCTTATTACAGTGTGCTTCTATTGTGACAGTTAGTCAGAAAAAGCTTTTTGGGATTAATAGTGACAACCTTTGACCTGTCAACATCCTTATCAAGCACATGTTCTCCTGCCTGGCAGAGGCACAGATGCTCCTCACCTGCAACAGCACCACACTGTGAAAGGGCTGTCTACAAGCCAAATGAGGACAGACATTCACAGCTATAGAAAAATCCCAACCGCAACACAGTATAACCTTAATTCACAAAATCCACTGGGGGGAAAAAG
>VXBX01000100.1:1174121-1232273 GCA_013400415.1 Scytalopus superciliaris | reverse complement strand
CTCGAAAACTACCTGAAGGGAAGTTATAACCAGATAGGGGTTGGTCTCTTCTCCCAGGCAGTCAGCAATAGGACAAGAGGGCATGGGCTTAAGCTCTGCCAAGAGAAATTTAAGTTAGATATTAGAAAAAAATTCTTTACAGAGAGAGTAATCAGGCATTGGAATGGCCTGCCCAGAGAGGTGGTGGATTCACCATCCCTCGAGGTCTTTAAACAGAGATTGGACGTGGCACTTAGTGCCATGATCTAGTAAAGGACTGAATTTAGACCAAGGGTTGGACTTGATGATCTCCAAGGTCTTTTCCAACCCGATCGATTCTATGATTCTATGACTCCAGGTAGCCCAAAGGTGCCATCAGTTAATTTGCCCCTTGGCATAAGTGTACATTCACGGTAGGTTGTACACAGAGATCTGATCTGATCTGATCTGATCCGGTAACTTCATCCATGTGTAGGGAGAAACACATTATTGTCCCTCAGCCCTTCAGGGTGTTTTTTTTGGGAAACCCACAAACTCATTCACTTAGAGGAGGTTGGGGGAAATCTTGGATGTGAAGGGGATTGTCATGTCTTGGTTTTCTACCAGCAAAGGACAAACCAAGACCATGTGACCCCTTTTTTACTGGACCAATCCAGTTGCAGAGGAATATGCTGAGTTAGTAAACAGGTAACATCACTGTTAAAATACAAGAGAGTATTTCAAATTTCACACTTTAATAGTTACCATTTTTTTAAATAATGAGAAAGTGAATGTATTTTTGTTTGTTAAGGATAAACAGAACGACTGAGTGATACCAGTCATGCATAATTACGCCTTATTTTTCACTTTCACCGTGGCTTTCTCTGAAAGCTACACCTAAGTTATGACTAAGCAAGAAATACCAGTTTGATAGATCTCAATAAGAAAATACCAGAACAAATTGAGATGGATTCTTCCTTTGTGTCAATACCTTGCTCTTTTTCAAACATTCACTGATTACTAGTTTCAGTGTCAGCCTTATCAAGGCAACGATAGGCTCAATACAAATGTCCTCCTAATGTCATTTTCCTAACAAAAGTTAGGTACCTGACCTGCAGTTTTTAAAGAGAACATGGAAGAACACATAATATTTTTATGCTGGCTCTACCTGTTTTTTAGCTAGCTGCTTAATTTAATGTCACTGAGAACCCTCATCCAGGGAGCACTGCAAGACTAATACTGAGCATTTCACTATGCTTTTTTTTTTTCTTTTTGTCAGTATTAGAATTCATTTATGATTAGCTTACTTAGTTCTTTATGTCAGCAAAGATGATCCTAGCACGAAAACTAAACTTTCTGAAGATGTGGCTGTCCAGTTTAGGGCAGAACAAAAATACTGTGAAAATACTGTGCCTGACCGTGTCTGGCTCGGACAAAGCTCAATTGGCCTTTTTATGCCCTACAGTAGCAAAGTTGGATTCTTGCAAATGTGCAGCCACTGTCATAGCTGCATAACTGAAGGACTGACAGTTCTCAAGACTTCATTATTATTTTTATTAGAGAATATGTTGGCACTGACAGTTTTTTCTCATACTTTTCAAATATGCTGAATACTGGCAGCTGAGGATTCTGCATGACAGCTTGCACTGAAGTATCAGGGTATTTTTCCATGTCGGTACAGAGAGAGAAAAACTGTCAACAGGAACACAAAACAGAGTTCAGAGATGATTTTATGTATCTAAGTTTATTTACAACTTGATGCTATTTTGATTTTCCATTTGCAAATTTTAATTATATGTAAGCAAAGGTTATTGTTAAAAATGTAGGCAACAAGAAGAAGTTAGTACCTCTAAAGAAATACCTAGTAAGAGTACAGTCAGCAAGGGAAAAAGTTTCCTGATTCATAGCTAGTTTCTTTTATTTAGGTCACCACTAGAATGGCTTCATCTGAGCCCATTTTTTTTGTAATGGTTCAGTACTGAATGATGCCAGATCATGAATGGCCTTCTATATTCCTTCTTCATAAACAAGGAAGCAGAGCCTAGACAGATTGGTTTTGATGTTGATCTAAAGCAAAGTCTTTAAGGATATATAGGGAAACCTCTAAGGTTGTTTAAACAGTGTATTTTAAATGCAGGAAAGATTTTCCTTGACGTTGCTGTCATAAAGGATTGCGTTGAACATGACTAGCAACAAAACACTTGGCATACTAAGAGCAGGACATTCAGATCCCAAACACCCAGCAAGGAGCAAATTGTGTTGAACACAGAAGCAGGAGATGTGGTTCCTTGGCAGACTTCATGAGCAGTGATGCCAAACTCTGAGCTGAATTACCAATGGGGAGTCGGTAAGTGTGAATAGCCCCAGATAGGGTTAGAGGTCTTCCTTTCTGAATGAGCACTGAGAGAAAATAAGCAGTGCCGCTACAGCACTGCAAAGCTTTTATAAAATTGACTCTTCAGAGACACAGGTTGATTAATTAAACTCACTAAAGTGGATGTGATTAAAAAACATACTGTCAAAGCAAGACAAGAAAGATGAAGAAGAAAGATTTTTGTGTAAGAAATCATTATTTGCATGAAATCATTGTGAGTTCATACAAAGGGTTTATTGAATGCACATCGGCCAAGCCTTATTGATGATTATGGATTTTCTGGATATGCCTCAAAACCAGCATTTTCACCCCTGCATAATTGCTTTTCTTTTTTCTTACAACCATTTTAATAATTTTATTAGCTCTATAGCTCTGGTAGTATAAGCTATTTATTGAGAAATGCAATAGTCACATCAATAAAAAAGTATTATAAATAAAGTAGTAATTGTCTAATATTTCCATTTGTATTTAAATTCACTCAATTTCTGGAGTTCTGTTTTTTTCTCATTACTAATACTGTAAATGACACACAGGTCCTCAGAACAGGATGTATTTGTTTAAGTGGTGTACAACTCTGTTAATGGTACTTGGGAGTCCGCCTCCCCAAATGTTTTTTTTTGCCCAGATGATGACTGCTCACTGCATTTCATGACTGCCCCCTGGGTCTCCAAGAAGACAACCACAGAACTGGGTTCCAAGTTAATACATCCTTGCTTTCAGACCCACAGGAACCTCTCACCCTTCATGTCTATTAACTATAAAAGTAACTCTCTGCACCGTATTTGCCTGTGTTCATTTCCAGTTCTTGGAACAAGTCCATGGACAGAAGGTGGCAGTGGGTTTGTATTTAAAAATCGTTACAGTCTTTCAGGATTTTAGTTATCTTTTTGATGAGATACTTGTTCTATTGGATGGGGCAATGAACTGGCATAGAAGAAATCTGCTAATCCTAACTCTTTTCCTCTGTTCTGCAACAAGTTGTGAATCACCTCACAGTTCCCATCATTTCTTCATCCTTGATCGGTTTTATATGTGTTGGCTTTAAGATGTTGAGCGAAGCAAATATTTTTTGCTGCTTGTTTGTAGGCTGCTCAGAGCACTTATCTTTTTCAGCTTCTCTGAGTGCTAATGAAACTGAAAATGACTATATTTTTAAAGCTTATAAAAATAATTGAGAAGGTAATTTAAATTTTTCTTTTGTTGTTCTTGGGTATTAAAATAGTCTTGTAAATTCATGTCCAGTGATATAAAGATTCTACTATACACATGCTACCTGAGCTCCAGTCATGAAAACCAAGTTCAATGTGAAATCAGCAGGACTGGCCAAGGAAAGTAGACCTAAGCATATGTGTACATGTACGGGATAAGGTCTATTGTTATAAACTGTTTTACTGATGTTCCTGCAGTTACTCTTTCTTTGATACTAGGATTTCCCTCTTCTAGAACTAGCTACCTGGGACATAGCAATCACAAAAGCAATAGCAAAAAAATAGGACACTTTAATGAAGTGAAAGGGCCTTTACAATTATAGAAGTGTTTTTAAATTCTTCTAAAACTTTAAATAAAATTTTACTCTACCTCATTTTGACATTTTCGTGGAGAATTAAGACAATTTTGGAAAACATAACAGGAGATACTTGTACACTTAAGTATTGTGGAAGCCAATTCTTCTACAGAACACTGAAATATATGCTTTATACATACTTTCAGAAAGTGTTCAGCTGTATGGTCAACAATTAGTGTGAAGATAATTGTTCTTCAGTGTATGGGGTCACTCAAAGCTTGCCTTAGGACCTACATATTCATTTTCAGCTCTGACATTTAGAAACTTTCTGTTGAGAGAGAGAGATACTAGCATACTAGGGTCCTGCATCCTGTCCTGTGCAAGCCTTGGCAGCTGGCGGAGGGGGGGTGTGACTTAGAATTTGAGGAGAACACGGTGGAGAATGAGCCTACAGAGGGAAGACCCAAGCCACTACAGCCATAGAAATGGTGCATCAGTGAAGACTAAGCTCACAGGAGCAATGTAGGATGGCATCACCCACAGTTTTCTAACAACAGCCTAGATGGGAGCATTATTTGGACAGTTTTTCCAGATCAAAGTTAAAGATTAGCTTCCCAGGTGAATATATACTGAATGGCACATGCCCTCTTGCAAGTTCACCCTGGCTTTATTCATAATTTCCTTACATGTATGTAGACACCTATAGGTAAGATAAATGTAAAAGTAAAGATGATAAAGATAAATGTAATAGACTACAAAGTGACTATATATATATAAAATCACTTGGTAATGTATTTATACATATATATATCTATATAAAAAAACCCAAAGTGATAAAAAATTATAGCATTCCTGTATTATGTGTAAATGAAAATGTATCCTTTTGTCAACAGGTTTTCCCAGAACAGTTGTGGAAACAGTGTGTCTCTCTGTCATGCAACCATGGGTAATTAACATATGCAAAACACTACCGTCCTGCTAGAAGCTACACAGTCCTCCCCTGAAATTTAGGCTCTATTTATTTACAACAAAATAAAGTGGACCCTTCTGGAAAGAAACATTGCTTTGTGGCTGCACCAATGCTGTCGCACAGATGCTTTAAATCTTTTATATCTCCCAGACCTCCAGGGGCTGGTGTTGGATGGTATTGAGCCAGGGCCAATAAATAATTTATGCTAAGTAGCAATTTAGTTGTTTGGCTTGGGGTAAAGAAATCCAAGAAATTCATAAATAAAGTTCCCATTTTTGCTGTGTTCCAAAAGTTAATTTATGTTACTCTGCAATTAACTAACATAAAGGTGAAAAAATATGACAGGCCTAAGGTAGAAAATAAAGCTCATAAATCTGCCGTATCTTAACTAGTGGTGCTTTAGTGATAGTTGGTGCTTGCACTTGGTTTCCCGTTCATCTAATTCACCTGTATTTGCCTGACCCAGAAAAAAATGTAGTAATTAATTTCTAATATTTCCCCTTTGAAATAAACAAGCAAACCCAACATTTTTTGCTCTGCCCTTTGAACTAGAAAGTAGCTACTAGATTAGGTAGACACTTTGGCAAAATAGACAGAAGTGAGAATCTATAGTGGTGGATAAAGTCTGGTCATTATATGGTCCCTACATTCAATGGACTATATTTAAAACCAGATCCATTCATTCATTAATGTCCTTTATCTATAAACACACTTATATACAAATGCTTAGGATTTTGATGTGATACCTGAATTCTTCTGCTTGACCTAAAGCAGATGTTTTCTGAGAAAGACACCACTTTTCTTCAGCATCATTCATCATCCTATTTACACTGTGTGTACTGTTTAAAAGGACACTCTTTCATATATATGTCTGTGATGGTTGCTACATAGGGAAGAATAAAATTATATAAATATGTGCTGTATCTTATGTACAAAATACAGAAGTTGGGTAGATTGGAGGAATGGGAGTTAGGCCAAAGACTGGATTCAGTTTGTTCCATCATGAAAAGATTATGCGTACGTTTTCTGCCTCAATAGTTGCTGCAAGCTCTTAACTGTAATATTTATTGAAATTTTGCAGCTTGCAGATGCGTTTAGACCTTTCAAAATGCCCATCTTAATGGTGAGGAAAGGTTACAGAAAGTGGTGCATCCCATAAATTTCACAGGTTTTGTTACTCACAAGAGGAATTCTGACCCTTGGCTCAAGCTGATTATTTCAGGGAAGTTGTCTGTTATCCATTTCTACAGAAATAGATGCTGACTATCCATGAATAGAGAAAAAAATTGAAACATGATAATGGAATAGAGAAGGTCCAAGTCTTCTGCTTCTCTGCCACACTGTGCAGTCACTGAATTCTGTGAAACTACTCTGATTCAAAGCCACATAGTGTCTCATATTTTTAACTCTAAAACTCATCTTTGCAATTATCAGTAGTCTGAACAAGTGCATTCAACATCTTTCCTTTCAGGATGCAAAGAAAAAGAAGTTTCTTTCTTCCCCTCGGTTTCACTCCTGCAAAGTACAGTGTTGCAAACATCTCTCGCTGCAATCAATCTCCTCTTATTACTTCAAGGAGCCTGTAAGCTCCAAACCTGTTCAGAAGTGAAGTGGCATGGAAGAGTTCAGGCTCTGATACTCAGTTACTTAACTGTTGTAGAAAAAATATCTCTGACCATTATCCAAAAGTGTCTGGTTTTGAAAGAGACTGCATTTGCTGTGATAATGGGACCAGAAAATGTTTCACTATCCACTATAATATGTTTTCTTTTTCTAGAGGTTTCTGCAGGATGAACATGAAGTTAGCTCTTTGCTTCCTGAGAAAAAAAAGAAAATTACATGATTGATTTCTCTTTTAATTGCAATCGAGAGTATCTTGATTTCTGACTCTCACTTTTAATCATGTTCCAGGCAGTACTCTGTGTTGAGGGCACAGAGGAGCTCTGAGGTGTTGCCACGTGAAGGAGCATGACCCTTTTCCCCTCTTTGGCAGACTGTGGACCACAGGTTCTGGGCCCAGGAGGAACAGTCCTAAACTCTTCTCAAGTCTGCTTTTTAGAAAAAAATTTCAAGTTTGCCAGATAAGAGTTTGGAAAAGACCATGTAATTTATTTAATGGAACACAAGGTGTGAATCTAACTCATTAAAATTCATAATGAGATGCATTTGGCATCTTAACACTTCTTACTATTCTGCAAATAGACTTTGTTAAAGGCCATTTTGCTCTTTCTAGCAGGACTACATGGCACAGATAAAGGGTTTTGAATTGCAGAAATGAGAATACGTTTTCAAGTCTATTACCTCCAATTTCCAGTCATTAAATGATTCAGTGGGAAAGTTTCTATTTTAACTTTAGTGACCTCTATCAGGGACATCAAGCCAAAGTGACTCTTGAAGAAGACATTTAAGTCCCACATTTTTATATATACGTTTAGAAACAAATAGAGGGATGGCTAAAAAGCAATTCAGCCTGTTCCTCTCGGTCTGACTCAGATCAGATTTCAACCAAAATAATGTTTCCCCTAAATATGTAGTGGGAACAACTAAGTAGCATCATTCCATTCTTTTCTGAACAGGCCTCCTTCCATGTGAGAGATGTGCATCGCATCGGAGACTCAGCAAAGGAGCCAAGGGAAAGAAGAGGGCTTTCTAATTTCTGGAGTGAACAATCCCTTTTACTCCATCAAGGTTAAAGGATCTGGGTGTCTCAAAGCAGATTTTCCATTTGCATATCCAGTTCTCACTTCAGCTTCTGTATCTACCAGGGACTGATGGTCTACATTTTCCTCCTTTCACTGCTGCTCTACATTTTCTCTCTTAAGAAAGTCAAAGCAGGGTTAGAAGGCAATTCCAGCCCTGAGCAAAGTAACAAAATGTTTTCACACTTCCACCCTCCTTACACCAGATGCAGTGGGGTAAAGAGGTCTCCTACCAGCAGATGTTATGGTAAGGATCTCCTCCATCAGCGTGGGCAGATAGGACAGGAGTGTCCCATGTCTTTTATTCTGCTCTTCTATCACTTTTTGGAAAAGTCCATTTTACTGGAGCAATTCTTAACAAAATCTAAGTGCTTGGTTACTTGAACTTTTAATATTTGCGCTGATGTTGGAGGGTAAGCTAATATAAAACCAGAAACATGAAACAAAAAGAAAGGTATTTCTCCAGATACAGAATGCTCAGGAGCATTAGTAGTTCAGGAGCACACATAACAAATCTGTGTTTGCATGGAATTTCATATAGATACATAATTGTGAGAACCTGATCTTGCAGAACATGTTTTGTATTTTAAATGGATGCCATGTGGGATGTACTTGCCAACAGTCTTAGAGATAAACTACATCTCTAACACATCTTTATTAATTCAAACATTTTTTTTAGTAAATTAAAGGATTTATTCCACAGAGTGTGCTATTGGGTAGCTCATGCATAAATTGGTTCAAAGTTACACATATGGCTATGTGTATCTCCGGCTGATTTTAGTTAGGCTGCCTATTGGAAATGTGCCACCTACAGTAACCTACATGTGTAATCCCATGTTAGGTTTACACAGCAGAAAACAGTTTTCTTATGCAGAATACAAGTTACAATGGTCATTTCTCAGAGTCGTATGGTGTAATTCACATAGCAGATTTATGCATCAAACATAAACCTTCATCCTGATGAAAGTGGTGTTTAAGTAATAAGGGAAGCCAGTGAAAAAGAGACAGACTGTGTCATTTACCAGGGAGAGATTGGATGTCAGTCTGGAACTCTTGTCAATGGCTCCTTCTCTGTAGGGAAATAGGCACATGTAAGACAATCTGCATCATTCATAACAGTTGTGAATTATATTTTCCCTCATATTCTGTTGGTCTGCACAGTTCATTACTTACCACAGTTTCACTAGTCATTCTGCTCAGCTTCCTTTCTGTTTATTCTGGTTTCAGCTGGGATAGAGTTAATTTTCCTCCTAGTAGCTGGTATAGTGCTATGTTTTGGATTTAGGAAGAGAACAATGCTGATAACAAAGGGTTATTTTCATTTCTGCTGAGCAGCTCTTGCACAGAGTCAAGGCCTTTTCTGCCTCTCACCCAACCCCATCAGCAAGGGGGATGGAGGTGCACAAGGAGTTGGGGTGGGGCACAGCCTGTACAGCTGATACAAACTGACCAGAGGGATATACGGTGCCGTACATCATAATGCTCAGCATGTAAGTCTGGAGGAAGAAGGAAGTGGGGACATTCAGAGTGATGGTGTTTGTCTTCCCAAGTCACCATTACATGTGGTGAAGCCCTCCTTTCCTGGGGATGACTGAATGCCTGCCTGCCCATGGGAAGTGGTGAATTAATTCCTTGTTTTTCTTTGTTTGCATGCACGGCTTTTGTTTTACTTGTTAAACTCTCTTCACGTCAATCCACGAGTTTTCTCGTTTCTGCTCTTCTTATTCACTCCCACATCCCACTGTGGGGTAAGTGAGCAAGTGGACATGTGGAGCTGTGTTGCCAGCTGGCGTTAAATCATGACACTGCTGTGACATGAGATTTTTAAGGAATTTTTAATCTCTATGTAGATTCTCAGGTCTCACACATCAGCATACAGTTGGTAAAGACTACTGTAGCTTTGCAGCTTTTGTAGCTTTGGTGTGCTGAGCAACAAGAGAGCTAACACAGCCACTCAGGACAGCAAGAGATTTGCACAACATGCCCTATCCAACTGCACAGTTACTGAAGAGGGAAGTATACATATAAATACCAGCTGGTACTAGTAAAGAAAACTTAATTAGTAATAGTAAGGAGTGTTCCTCATACTGAATGTTCAGAAGTGTTTATGGTGCTTTCATAGCATCTGCTTAGGACTCTATTAGTGAATATTTTTTGAAAGAGGCTCTTCCTCTGCCTTTGACTCTTCTTATGTGATATTACTAGACTAATATGTAATTTCCTCTCAAAGTGTACTCAGCTTCTGCTTTCAGCTTTTAAACAGATACTACATATCTATATATGCAATCTGGTAACAGCTCAGCTCTGATCTGCTGTAGGGCTTTGGGGCAGATCAGAACTGCACACCTGCAATTTAAGCAGGACATCTTGCGTGGAGATCACTGTTATGTTAAACATTGGTGTTTCAGAAGCAGGACACATGTTTTTGAGAAAATACAGGTGCATATCACTCATAGTCTTGCTTCTTTCACAGTGGTGCCTAAATCACCAAAGAAGGATAGAGGAGAAAATAAGCCTCACCTGCATGGACAGAATGAATTAAGAAAATTCTTTCTTACAAATTCACATAGATGTGTTACATTCTTATCATGTGGTTATGAAAACAGAAATATTTTCTTTCATGTAAGATTCTGCATCTTGTGGACCCTTCTTGACCCACCTGAAGCTAGTGGGAAAATTCTATTGAATTAACTAAAAATTGCAGTCAGAATTTCATACATGGGAAATAAAATTGGTTATCTACTAAGTCCTATGTTACCACACTTCATTGCTGTATCTTGGCATTTCAGTTTTGTTCACAAACACAGCAGTAACACCCCTGGTATTTCTAGTGAAAACCACATTTTCAGATACAGATTTTTGCCCCATCTTAACCACAGTCCTGTATTTCTTATGGTTGTATATTCTAAAATCAGGGCAATAATGTTTAAAGAACTTAAAGTACTTTAGCTAGTAAAATCTAGAAGTTTCATTTTCCCTCTTCTAGAAGAGCAAATGAAAAGCTATAGAATATATTCAGTGACACACAATGTGACAAGTGTGCTAGTAAATATTAATGAAATACATATTGTAAATGAGGTATACCTGACAACTGCAATTTGGCATAGAATCATTTATATTGAAGGTGTAGAAGATCCCCACATCAATTCATCCAGCTGACACACTGGGCAAAATCATACATATAAAAACTATTATTTTTATCTGTTTAATTTAATTCAGTTCTTTTTCCATTTTTTCTAAATTATTTAAATCTAAAAAGATATGATCAAATGCTATGAAGTCATGCGGAGAATATTCACAAAGCATGGATTTTCTCGAGCCCAATTTTAAACACTTAAGTGTTGGTCTTACACTCCAGGACAGTTAGTTTCTCATAAGACAGGTTTCTTTGGGCAATCATTCACCTCACTCTGATGTGGTTGTCTCGTATCAGTGAGAAAAGACACCTTCTCAAAGCGGTTTTCCATCTTCATTGAGTAGAGAGAGAGCTTAGTTAACTATGCACAACCAGGTACCAACTCTCAAATGCCTACATTTAGGTAGTGCGTGTTCCATTCCATTATTTCATTTTCTGTTCATGCCTTTTGAAAAGAGCAAATTAAAAAGAAGGACATTTGCAACACTTCTTTCTTAATTTTTCAACTATTTCTTCCCATGTGCTGTTCAAGGTTACTCAAAAACATCTTGAACTGTTTTCTCTTTGCTTTCCACATTGTACAAGTGTCTGTGTAAGTCTCACACTATTGTTTCACTTTTCATATCAGTGATTTTAATCAGAGCTATCTCTGAAGACCATGGAGCCTTCCCTCTGCCCTGACCGAGTGCTGAAGACTCTTGCTAAATTCCGGTATGGGAACATGCTTGGCTTTTTCATTACTCTATGTAGCTAAGGCACTTTCATTTGCAAAAGTAGGCATAAACATTTCTGCTCATAAAGTGATTTGTTATTTAAGGAACAACAAAGGGATTAAAGAGATCCCAAAAATAAATAGCTGTGTTCACCTAGGCTGTTTAGCTGCCTAAAGATTAGACTGCGGCAGTGGTCAGTGGGAAAAGAGCAAGGTCTCCAGGAGGTGATTTGTGCCTCAGGAAGATTGCTGCTGGAGCTGCCCATGAGACTCAGCAAGTCACAGACTCTCTGTTGATGCCTAGCTCAAAACTAATTTTTAAAGGGCTGGTTTTTAAAGGGCTATGGCCAAGCAAGGTACACTCACCACTCTGTCGCTCTAGTTCCCAATTCAGGTTGACTTTTCAGGGTCTGGACAGAAGTGAATCTGACTGCTCCTACAACTGGACACCCAACTAAATGAATCCCAGGTTTGCTACTGAGACCTATTTATCTGCTATATCTGATGTTCTATTAGTACATGGTAGAATTGTGGCTCTGACTCATAGAGGGTTTTCAATTTTATCAGAAGAGAATCCATCCTGTGCTTTCCTACAAATTTATTGTCTACTATTTTTTTAAAAAGCATTGATAATGTAGTTGTGTTCTTCTAATAGAACTATGATACAAAGGTGGCAAAATACAATTGGTTTTCCAATATTTCCCCCCTTCTTCAGCTGCAGACACATGCAACAGGCCATGACACAACCAGCATTTTAAATATGTCTCAGGTGGACCTTCAGTGTAATACTCTATTCATAGCCAGAAGCCCACCATTATTATTTTTATAATTGTTACTATATTTATCTTTACTGCTAAGTTAGCATCAGTCTGGTAAATTATGTTCTCTTCCTTCAATTCATGCTGTATGTGTTCAGCACATTGTTGATATTTGACATTACTTTTTGTAAATGGAAAGAACCATATCTTCCAACACACTACTTACCCCATTAAATTCCCGCATAGCATACAGCAAAAGAACTCCTAATTTACAAAAACTTACAAATTAGTGCTAACTCTGAGTCTTTCAGCACTCAGATGTATTTGCTATCATTTCCCCACTTTTCTCATAGAAAATTCTGTTCCTTTTTATATATATTTTTAGTTATGGCACCTTCCAAAATTTGAGCTTTTATCTGTCTGGCTTTTCCCCTCTCATTTATCATCATTTTCTGCTATGTATCTGTCCAGTTATCTTTTACTTTCCTTTAATTTCTGTTTCTTGGTCCCCAGATAGAGAATGAAATATTAGGTTTGTCAAGCGTATATCATTGTTTAAATGCCTGGAGATGATGGGTTAAACAGCACAATCAATGAAACAAACCTCCAGTGCATTGCAGCTACTGCAAATGATGTTCCCTCTGGCTGTTTAAGACCTACCAAGTCAATAACCTATTAATATCATACTCTGCTAGGGTCAGCGCCAAACAAGTCACACGTCTCTTCAAGGCATTCTGCTTATGGGTGGATTTAATGGAAGGCTGTTGGTTCTTTGGTAGCTGTAAAAAAATTAGGTTTTTTTTTAATCTTCTTGCAAGATTAAACCTTGTTGACTGAAACAAATTAAAAATTTAAAATTAATCAGATAGTAGTTACCGTAGCTCTCTAAAATCATAGAGCAACACAGACTGCACCACCAGTGATTCACATGGTACCATCACTCCTCTCTAGAATCTGATATTTTGCTACTATACACTAAGAAACAAGAGTTAGTCAATGTGTCTTACTTTGTGGTCTACATATACTGGGAGAAAGTGTTTAGTCTTATCCCTGAAAGGAACAAAGTTCAAAGTCTTCTGTTTTTATAATATGTCAAAAATAGAACCATGGACTACAAATAGGTTAAGATGCCACTTAAAGTACCATCTAACATCACCACCTTTTGCAGTGACTTTTTTTTTTTCATACAAAAACGATTACAAACCATGAAAACTGAGGGCTGAATTTTACCTAGAGTGCATTTTTTTAGGTCACAGAAGCTCTCTACATGCATCTGGAGGAACCTTTTCCTATATCAAGCTGTAATTCAATGCATGAACCTGCTCATCACAATTAGTACAAGCAGTTAATAACTAGTATGCCAACGTAAGAAAAGGTTGTAAGACCTTCTGAGAAAGCAACATTTAGTCTGCACTTTGTGAGCACAAACTGTGACATTCTCAGCTCCAAAACAAATGTGGCTTGAAAGAATGATTTTTTTAAAATCCAAAACATATCTCAGCAGGTTCTAGTTAAGAAGGACTTGTATTCTGAAGTGATCTGTTGGATTAAATTGTATCCAAAATTGCATTTGTTTGTTTTCAATTGGTTGTCTACTTCTGGGCCTGTTGTGTCCCATTCTGAACAACAACTTGAAATTTTTCAGACTTCCATGTCACGAGCCTCTCCAAATGTGAATGCAAGAGATTCGAGGCAAACAGCACAATGTCATTGGGAAAATGTTGCCGTGAGGCACCAAAAGAGCTCTGAAGGCCTCCCACACATAATTAACAAACCATTCAATTCAAGGTGGTTAGCAGGAAAATTAATCACCTCCTCATGGGTACTGGAAAGGTCATAAAACCAAGGGGCCAGGGTCGCTGCACATGTCCTGTCCAGCCCCTGTGGTCTCAAAGAATATTCCCACTGCAGCCATATGTGCAACAGGCATTTTAGTTGTGACTTGGTAGACTACTGTATTACTGGTGCAAGAAAAGCATCCAATTGCTGTCCTGATCCTGGGCAAGAATTTTTTTCAAAGCAGAAGAACTTAAAGGTGAATCAGTTGGTAGAGTTGTTGTTTTTCATTCAAGAGGTTTTGGGCAGAAACAAGTGAGGAGGAGGGGAGAAATAGCATTGAAAAAGAGTGCCAATTCATTCCCAGATCAGGGATATGACTGATCTGATGCACCCTCAAAAAGAGTGAAGAGGAATGTATCAAAAGGCTGGGGCTCAGTCCCGGAAGGTCCTCATTCAGTCCAATATAGCAAAGCATTACGTTTAGTCAATGTTTAATGTCAAAGAATAATTTCACAGACTTTGGGAATGTATGCTGAATGAATGTCAAATCAGTGGTTAAGGTCTCCTCATCTTTAGAGGCTCAGTTTCTCATTTAAAATAAATAAATAAGCAAGAAAGCCACTCAACACAAATAAATAAACAGCATGTTCAGTCTTCCCCTCTCACAAGAATTTACACAGGGTTCAAAATACATTGGACCAAATTAAGCAGAAAGAAAGAAAAAGTACCTATCTCATCCCTGATTATAAAAAAAAAAAAAAAAAAAAAAAAAAGAACTTCAGGGGCTTGCAGTAAAGCCTTCTGGCAGAAAGAAACTTCAAAATCTATCCTTTTTTTCCCTTAACTGAGAACCCCCTTTGAAGTACACTGCAAAGGATTCTGCCTGTCCCCAGAAGCCCTGTGCAGTGCCGCTAACCATCAGCTCCCACCACTTCTGAATTAACATCCCACAGACACTCTGAAGGAATAGCACACCTACATTTCCTGGCAGATAACTTATTTAGTATACGAGCTCCTGTTACCCACCAGGCCAAAAGAAAAAGCACCGTACCCCTTTGGTATTATTGCTGATCCCCAAGAGGAGGGATCAGCTCTTCCATGAAACATCAAATAACACATTGCAGGCACAGTGGATTTGTGTGTGTGTGTGACTAGGTTGTGTAATTTCCAGAACACTCTGTGGTAGAGTTTGGGGCCATGTTGTTTCACTGCTGAGAAGGTTTGCTCTCTGCATCCCTCCAAAGTTTAGCATTACAACTGACCAAATTTCTCCCCTCTTTATCAGCTGTACTGGAAGACTGGTCCATCTCTTCTCACTTCCCTTTCTGGTTATTAGCTAAACAAGGGCAGCAGCTCCCAGTGCTCTTGGGGATTTGTTGTTGGGCTCCACTCAAGAGGCAGACCTCTCCCTACACCCACTGCAAGACCCTGATCAAGACCAGCCACAAATATGAGATGTGAAAGCCAATTAAGCAAATGATTCATCTAGCCCAGTTTTGGTTTCTTCAGGAACAACCACCAAGGTGAATTTCAGGAAAAAAAGAGAAATACAAAATTGTCTATCCTGAATAATGACTAAATATTCTTCTCAGATACAAAGTGTCGTCTTAAACCTGCAAATGGGTGATTACTTTTCCTGCCCTGCCACTGAAAATAAAAAGTGCAGTTAATTTATAGTGACTAATACAAGGGTGTTTGTGTGAACAATAAATCCTTTCTCTGAATCTACCCAAGTTCTTGGCCTCAGTAGCATCTTGAAGGACAGCCAGTGTAATTTTTTTTCACCCACCCAAGAGAGCAGGGAACTCCTATTTCTAGTGGTATTTCCTGCTGTACCAGTTAAAGGAGCAGAAAAAGTATTCTGGAAATCTTTAGTCAACAGTCAAGAAGGTCAACTGAATGATGGCCAGGTCTTTGTGATGACTGAAAGTCCCTGTGATCCTCTGTGCTCCTTTAACCCACACAGGTATTTTCCAGGTTGTCAGAGAAGGACCAAGTGAGACACTCCAAAGTCACCTCCTTAGATGCTCTCTGGGGATCAGGACCTTCACTGTTACAGCTTAGCCATATCACCACACAGTAGATCAACACCGAGATATGGTAGATGAGAATCTGCACCTGAAATATTTTATACCTCTCTGTCACCACTGCCTTTGCTCTAAGGACTACCTGTTAATGTGGGCAATGGCAGTTGAGAAAGGTCCTACTGTAAATAAAGGTGAAACCTTTTAGTAGCCAAAACCAGTGTTGTGTTTTCTCAGTGGTAGGAAATTCCCAAGTGCCATGTCTGAATCTTTCAAACACAATAGGCTCCCTTGCTTTATTTTGCAAGTCAGTGGTGAGTCCCTCATGCCACATCTTCTGTTACTGTCTCCCAAAACAGCTGGCACCAAGAGTGATCTGTTCCCTCAGGCTGTTGCAGTCACAGGGATTTAAGACTACAACACCATCCCTTCAAATCCCACTCTATGCGCTTTTCAACTAATGCCATGTTCCTTTGCTGGGATGAAAGCCACGTACATACAAGCAGCTGAGATCTACTGCTGTTTCCATTTTGTATGTTATTTGCCAATTCTATTAACTGCTATTCCAATCAGGCAGAACTAAACCTGCCCTGAGCATGGTGATGTTTCCAGTAAAATGAAGTCAGTGAATGATATGTTTATATGTGCTGTTCTTCTTGATTCTAGAGCTCCATTCAATCCATTGGAGTTTCCCTTCTGAGCCCCATTTTTTCTCTTGCCTGCTTCCTTTCCCCATTTTGGCACTGAGATGCCCTTTCCATGCTGGCTCGTGGACCTTTTACTAAAGAGCTATAAGGAGACATGGTCCACAACAACAACATTCAGAGAAACAGCTAGTCCTATCATTCAAAAAGTTTAGTGTCTCATTAAAGTTTTTCATATATGAAATATATATGTCTTTTATCCAGTTTTTAGGAAAATAACCAGCAGATGGTAAGGAAGTGTGACAAAAAAGGACCCCTTCAATATATGTTAAAATAGCGTGCCTCACTTCTATTTCCACCTCGTTTCAGAGTTCTTTTCTTCCTCATCAGTCTTCTCCTAATCACTAGTATTGCCAGAGTTTTGTGGGTTTGTTTTGTGTTTGTTTTTGTTTATTTTTGTTATTATTTTAATCCATATATTAGCCACAGGAATATGTTAATATGAGAATTTGGGGAAGGATCCACAAAAGGAAAATGGAATGAAATACTGAATTAATCAAGAACATGAATAGTCCACAGTTTGATTGACTGGTGATATTAAAAGAACATAATATAAATACATGTGTCATCTCATTCTGATCCAGAATGATGAGGTATGAATTCAATTTGTAGGTTCAATTAATTTTGAACTGTGTTCTCCAAAACATGTTTAAATGTTGCTACTATAGTTCTATCTTTTCAGAAATGGCATTCTAAAAAATTGTACATTTGTATTCCATCAAATAATTTGTGTCTAAAGTTTTTCAACTGCTTCACAATAGTTTTGTGAACATAAAGTAAGATTTCTAGACGTGTTCAGTCCTTGCCTCTTTGCTGTTAGAGCACATTTTATCATGCGTTCATTTCACACCTTGTTCAACAAAACAGCCAGTGGCAAAATCTAGCATTTAAGAAAGATGCAATTCTGTTGAGTAAACAACCTTTCCTCTCTCTGTTCCCATCATAGTATATGGTGGGAAGCTAAGCAAAAGTTGGTCCTTGCAAGGTTGAAACAAACATTTATCTGCTCTACAGTATTTTCTTTTCTCTTCTGCAATTTATTGTGATGTTTACAGGGAGACACTTTTAAATATCAATGTTCTAGAAAGCAAAGCAGTGGCAGGTCTTTTCCCAAGGATTAAACAAAATAAACATGTTTGGTCAGTGTGTTCTTTTTCACATTTGATGTTCACATTTGTTCACCATGAAAGTGGGAGTTTTATTCTGAGCACCCCTGAGTACTTTTGTGGTTAAGGTTCTGCCTATTACAGGGAAAATCAGCTGATGACACTTTAGTAAAGGGTTGATTAAAACTCATCTAGGAAAATACTTCTTATTCACCTTGTCCAGAGGCAAGAGTCCCAGACAGAGTCTTAGTTCAGGTATCGGTCTGTCAGGGATGGCCAGATGACTGTCAAGCCTGACCTTTGGAGTCTGAGACCAAGAAAGGAGGTCTCACGTGCTTTACCCTGTGCCAGCATAGTGCAACTCTGCCTTTCAGGGAAAGCTTTTTCTTTGTCCCTTTTTACTCCTCTTGAAAGTAGGAAAAATGGAACCTACTCCCAAGTAAGTCTCAGGAATAAAATTTATTTAGGTATGCTCATTTCAGTACTTGTCTACAGAGGAGAAAAGACAGAAATAGCTACTTTTGATTAATTATTTCATATGGGGAATAGGTGCTGGAGGAGACATGGGATTTCAAAAGAAGAAGGCTTCTCCAAGAACAGAAATGGGTCACCTATCATGAGGACTTGGGCAGCCTACATGCCCAATGAATTTACTAGTTCAGCACTGGACTTCTTATCTTCTGAGGAATGAACACGAAGGATCCATACTCATCTGTGACAGTAGAACTTTGGCCTCTAGTTCACAGTGGTGACACAGTGGTACATGCATTGCATAGCAGGTTTTTTTGTCATTACATATGCGTCATATACTGTTTTATTGAAAGTAAAGCAAAGAAAAGAAAAAAAAAACTGAGTTATGCTATGACTTTTCCTGAATGTCCATTTTGAGAGCTATCACTGATGCATTACTTTAAAAACACATCTTTTTATTACGAATTACGGAGAATCAGTGGGGGGGAAAGCCATGTTCACAGCACTGGCCTCAAGATTTGGTACATCCAGGGTTGTCTGGTTTGTTTGGGTTTCTTTCTTTCTGTGCTTTATGCTCAGCAGATTTTGAGTATGATGTCCTTCTTGTATTAAAAAGGAAGCTGCTATTTAGTGTAATGTGTATAATGACACCATTTTCATTGTAATGCAGAATGCATGGCTTCAAGTGTTTGCAACACTTTAGCCAGTTCCTTTCAAATTGAAAACAGACACAGAGCCACTCTGAATGCAACCTGCTAGGTTCAGCCACCAATCTTTTGGATGACATCTCTACAAACAGCTCAGCATTCACCAAAGTTGAGGAAACTTCCAACAGCATTCCTCTTCAGTGCCTCAAGTTTTAAAAATAATGTAAAAATGGTGATTTCTTTCATAAATCGCATTAAAGCAGAAGATTGCTTTTCCTAGAGAGAGAAGTATGGTCATTTTTCACAAATCGAAAGCAGCTGGTCCAAACAGAGCAATGCATTTAATATATCACTATTTTATTCATGTAATTTGTAAACAGAAAAATATCCTTGGCGATGCCAGTATTTTTTCTCCTCTTTTGCCCTTTAAAAAATGCTTATAAATTAAGCTTCCTTCTGCATCTGTGAGCTCAAACTGAAGGGCAGAGACCCTCTGAGACAATATTAGGCACACAGTTTTTCTGCCCAAACCTCACCAGGTTGCATGGACTGAGCCCCAGAAAGTGAATCCCACCCTTTCAGCAGCGTAGAGCTTGTCCAGTGAAAGAACCGTTAGGAACTTTCCCTGTCTCCAGTTTGCATTTTCCTCTTCTCCCTCAGTGGGAGATTGTCCACAGGGGAGAGAAATCTCCCATCGGAGACTGAGAGCCCTGAGCTCCCCCAGCTCAGAGCCAAGGGCAGCATCTCTGCCACTACCAAACATCAGGGCCTAAAAAGCAGCACTGTGACAAATCCATGCAACACATACTGGACATGTCATTAAAGTAGTCAAATGTCAGGGGAATATTTTGAGCAAAGTCACTGTCCATTTGCCTGCTCCCCAGTTTCTAGAGACTAGTCTCCAGATTCAGGAGAGGAGCTAACACAAGATTAATGGATAGGACAATCTCAGAAAGAGAGTTTATATCACAGTATTGCCAGGACCTGTTTTCTGTTCATTGTCATCTGATACCTTAGAAGTGCTCTGGAAAAATAATATAAATAATTTGCAGCAAAGTTTAGTAGTTATACGAAGTTGGTGCAGTCCTGGATTAACGGTAGAGGCAGGTCAGGTGACCAGAGTAATCTGTGTTGTTTGATAAACTAGTCCCCTTTGAACATAGAAAGTTATTGATATTCCAGACATGATGTAATTCATCTCAGAACAAAACAAAACAAAAAAAATAATTAATTTTAGACTCGCAAGAGGTAAATCCCTTGGCCCAGACTGCACTGACCCTAAAAACCCACTTAATGCCCATATTATGTACCATTGCAAATCTCCCAGACCAGTGTTTTGGCTGTGAGGGATAGTAAATTTAAAAGCAGAGGAATATCAAACAGAGAAGTGAATTGCATCTAAACAGCACCACTGAGAACATTACTGGAATATTGTCCTCATTCTTTCAGCCATTTCAAAAAATATGTTGGAAAAATGTGAAAATAATCCAGAAAACTATTGCTATTCATTCAGAATTATGGAATATTCTACTCTGTGGTAAGAAATTAGATAATTCAGTGTGTTCATTTTCTTAAAAAAAAAAAAGGGATACAGGCAAATTTATGATGCCATATGAAGCTCTACCTGTTGAAAAGAAGGAAGATTTGCTGATAGCAAATGGCTCTCTTATTCAGAAAAGGCCTGACAATCAGAACCTGAAAAATCAATCTTCACAAATGATCATTAGAAATAAAGGACATTTCTTTAACAGTGCCATTAATTAACTAATTGAGCAATTATAAAAGGATGTGGTAGCCTTTTGAACACCATGGAGTATTTATGCATTCACTGCAGAAATTGCTAATGAATATCTCCAGATAGCCCCACACAACTGCGAGGTTAGACAATCAGTCCACTTCCATAAATAGATGACTCTCTTGCCTCCTCTTGTTGCCAAAAGAATCGTTTCTCTTTGTGCCATTGTACATACCTTAGTGTATTAATCCAGGCTCTGAGAGATACAACATAAATGCATTGCTGTTTACGTGGGGTTTTATTATTATTACTATTTCAAAGTCATTTCACACTGAAGACCCTTTGAAAATATAATATGCTTTTTCTTAATATTTAAGGAGAAATTGAAGCCAATGATTTGTTCAGGGTTGTGCCATTCTGAAAGGAAAATTAATATATTGGATAGAGAACAATCAGCTTCTAGAAGATGAATAGTTTTCTACCTGGTCAGGTGGGGAAGGAGCTGTATCTCCCTAGGCATACAAATCCCCCTGCTCCTGCTCACAGTAAATGCACAGGAAAGGCAATTGCACAGAGAGAAAAAGGGAAGAGGTCTCTGTCACACTCATTCACTTGAAAAGTGCCTCAGAAAAGCTTAACTTTCTCAGAGCACTGATGACGAAGGTTTCCTAAATTACAGTATTTGAGAAGGCGGGTGTGGATAATGCAGCCCTGTGGTCCGTTTAGGTGCATGAACATATAAATAAACTTTGAAGGTGTCAGTCTTTTAAAGCTAGCTGTACAGTAGCTGAGAGCTTGTCTTCTCACCCTTCTGCCCCACTCCCCTCTCCTCTCATTACTAAGAACATGTAAGACAAATCTCTGTAGAGAGCCTATCTTTTAATCAGGCTCTGAACTCTCCATATAACCGTGTGTTTGCTGAATTTGAGTTTGGTCTGCATTTTCTTTTCCCTCCATAAAATACCCCAGGGATATCAGGTACCCAGTCTTCAATGGGTTGGTTGGTACTTGATGTCACTGGTCTCAGAGCTATTCACTGTGAATAATGTTTGGTCCTTTTTTATTTTAATTGCTGGAATGGCTGTGGATATAAGTTGCTCAACACAAAAGGGTGACAAATAATGATGAAAGACACTAGAGTGCTCTCATGTGTAGCTTGGACCAGAAGGAGAAAAGAGATTATTGCAGCTGAACTGGTCACATGGAATTTGCTGGACCTGCCTGCTCCCACCCCCTCCAGCCCCTCTCCGGGAATAGTGCTCTTACAAGCTAAGAAAGACACAGTTGGCAGGGAGAAAAAAAAAAAAAAAAAAAAAAAAAAGTGGGGAAAGAAAAAAAAAAAAAAAAAAAAAAAAAAGGAAAAAAAAAAATAGATCCCATTAACAATGACCTTTAGAAATTTCAAGGACATAACACTGCCTTTGTGAAGTGTAAACAGATGCATTGTCAAATAGTTAAAGAACAGAATTGCCCCTGGATCTGTCATTTACCTCCTCACGAACTGGAGCTCCAAACTGTAAAGAGTCAGGAGGAAACGGCAGCAGCAGCATGATTATACAGTTAAAGAGACAAATACTTATGTTGGTCTTCTCAGCGATTGATATTTCTATTATATTTTTAATTAACATTTTAATCCTTTAAAATCATTTTAATCCTCGGGAAGCATGTTACAGAGTGAAATCGTTGCTATGAAAAGTGTCAAACAGATAATAGCTAAAATTAATGGTTTTGTGATATATCAAGTTTTCAAATTGTTCTTTTATTAAAAAAGCCTGACATTTTTCATTACAGCGAGCAGGGCTTTCTGAATAAAAAGTAAACGTGTACCCCAGATTACAGAACATTTAACTATTTGCATGATAAAGTCCTCGGCCCAGTCTTCCTTCTGTTTGAAACAGTTGCCAATAGACTAGATAAATATCTTTTGTGGTGGCAGAGAGAAACACAAATGAAGGTACCCCAGACTCCTCCTCCTGCCAAGCAGGAGGAGGAGTGTGGGATACCAGTTTTAGCCAGGGGTCTTTGTTGCCCCCAAAGCCCTTTGCGAGCCCAGGGCTCACTGGGGGTTCACCATGTGCTCCACTCAGCCAACAGTCATTGCACACCCATGCCAGGGGCTGATCTCCCTCCTGCTAGGCTCAGTGTCGTTGATGGGTTTCTCATTTAAGCAGTTCGAGGCAACCTCTGAAAGGCTGTAACTCATAATAGGATAAATAACTGTGTGCATAATTGCAGAAACACTTCAATAAGTGGATACAAGCTGCTGCAGACCTCATCGTTAGACCTTTCCAAATACATACAGTTCCTCCTTTCACAGTCAAGCTCTTCCTTTCTGGCATCTCTTGATGTAGCACACACAGAAGCCAGCATGCATAAACTGTAAAGCCCCTACTTACTGGGAGCCATAAATAGCTTAGGTAGAGATTGTGACCCATAGGAAATGGGATCATTGTCTCAAAAATAAAATAATAAAGAAATTCCTCTAAGAACTAGCCTTTTCTTAAAATCACCTTGGTATTTGGTCTTTAATACATCATCTTGTCAAACAATGTGCTGGTTCAGCGGTAAGTAGAGTCTTCTCTGTGGAAGTTTTACAGCGTTACTTGGATGTGGTTACTCCACTGGTTTTCTTCTGCCTGCTTTTTGTTCTTGAAATGGAGAGCAGAAGGTTAGCTGTGGTAGCAAAAGAACAGTGAAATGACATTACCAGTGATCTCATTAAAAACCGTTGATTGCCACCACATGTGCTCCTGGGTACATGTTGGAAAATACAGTGCTATTTGGAGAGATCCACTTTTTGTACTGGGGAGGCCTATGTAATAAGCACAGTGTAGCAAAGCCACGAGTAATGTGCTGCTGTCTGAGGTCACCAATTAAGACAATGAATGAAACCTTGCAATGAAATGTTTCCCCAACCCTCTCTATCTCTGTTTGGATGTTTGAAGCACAATTAGGCACTCAAATGACCTGGTAAGAGTTTGGACATGTTTTAACCAAAAACTTGCATAAATACTTTAAAGCATTGGGCTGATACTCCTGGAGATGTGGTTTATTATCTATCTCTGGAACTAACTTCTTGAATGCCCTTATGTATATCAGTTCCTCCTCTCTCCTTCCCAGAAGAAGGATAAATGGCATTTCAATCCCTGAGGACACCTCTGTTACTTGTCACATACAGTCAGTGAGAGGCAAACATGCTCTGGCTGTGCATGCCTGCTTGCCTTCACACCTAGGGGAGCTGGGCTCTGCAGGGGCTGCAGTCCCAGAAGGGTGAGGGCAGCGATCTGGGCACAAGAAATGCCCTCTTGGTGAGGGCACACAAGCACAAAACTGGAAGGACAAATAGCCAGATTCACATCTGGTATCCATCTGTCAGCATTTCAAATGAAAGTCAATCATAACCCAATCAAATCCCTCTGACACCAGCACTAGATCTTTCTCATGGAGTCACAGCATGCCCAAAACCTCCAGACAAATTTAGCCCATTTTAACCCTAACAGAGAGTAATGTTTGGTGTTTGTCCTTAAGTGCTTGCTGCCCGAGATGTGCCAGCCCCCAGACGGTTTTCTGATGATGTCGGAGTCACTGGGTTTGATCTCAGGAGGATGTCTAGTTCAGGGTGCCAGTAGCATAGATGGCCTCACCACCAGTGTTGCCACAGGAACCTGGAGAGTGGAAGCACCACCAAGGATGAGTTAAACTGGGGAATCGTGCAGAAGGCAGCAGGTCTCTCTCTCTGCAGACTCCTTGAGTCTGGATTTTGGTACCCCCTACCCTTTCAAGGTCAATGCAGTGACCTTGAGGGCAGGCTACAACGTCTGTTTATTTTCCCAGGCTCTCTCTTGCAGTGGGAGTGGGGCAGAGGGGTAGGAATGGCAGGGAGAAGGTAGCATCCTTTGTGGGGGGAGGCAAGGGGGGCTACTTCTGCTTGTGGCCATACAGAGCTTGCACCCCAGTGTACAAACTAATTGAGGCACTTTGTGTATAAAAGAATAAACACTTATACATTGAAATCAGACCACAAAGAAGAAAGTGGGATAAATACAATATTGCTAATTGTAATATTCGTTTTTATCTAGACAGAAATTATTCCAAAATCAAAATGAGGAAATAGTGATGTGTTGGCTAAAAAAAAAAAAAAAAATAAAAATAATCAAATCCATTTATTTTCTCACAAAAAAAGTCCATGTAAGCTGTAAATCCTGACCCGCGTTAATTAAATTTCACTTTTAGAAAACAGTAGTGCAAATTCCCCTTAATCCACTATGTCTGACTTAACTTGGGGGGTGATGGGGAAGAGATTTCTTGATTCCCAGCAAAGATCTTTTTGCATCCACTACAGAGCCTTAGTCTTTATTCCATCATACAGTGAAAGAAATGTGAGGGGGGTTTCAATACTGAGGGAGGGGGAAAAAAAAAAAAAGCTGCCTTCTTTGTGTCCTTATCTGTGCCGATGTGTGTTACATGTTGCAGCAAAGAGCAGGGGCGCTGAAGCCAAGCCCAGAAATCCGACTGGATTTGACGACGCCCCCAGTAAACAGCGTGGCACAAAAGTCCATTGTGCTATGAGATAACTGCGGGGCTGAATAGGGGAGGCTGTCACGGGGGGGATTGTTGGGCCAGTCACCATCGGATCACAGTCGAGGCCTGAATTCCTTTATGGTTCATCAGGGCCTGTTGGTACCACAGAAAGTGTCATGATCCTTTTTTTTCACTGGGGCCAGATGGTGTCCTTTTCTGAGGCCTTCCTAATGCCCGGTTTTCCACATGTAAAACTCCTGGGAAAATGACCTAACTCACAGCTGCTTAGTGAGGCTTGAGCAGGTCTTTAGAAAGACTTCTGTCAGGAACAAGGCGGCCGTACCACTCCGGGGGAGCAGGGGGAGGCCGCCAGCACAAACCCACTCCTCGCCGTCTATATTTAAGAGGAAATAAAATGCCGCCTGTCCAGTGCCAGCCCCCTTGGGCCGCGGCCGGGCTGGCTGGAAGGGCGGCATGGATGGGCAGGGCCCTGCCAGGAGCCGCCATGGGGCCGGCGGTGGCAGCAGCCATTCGCCCTGCCCCGGCGAGCAGATGGCCTGAATAAAAACATAGAATGTGGTCCAGAAGGGTCGGGAGAGGACAAAAAGTGAGAGGTTCCCCAGGCCGCGGGCAGCCGCCTGGGGAGAGGGGAGGGAGGGAGCCGGCACTGAAAGGGGCGAGGGAGAGGGGCGGCTTTTGATGTCGGGAGGGCCGCGTTCGCCGCCCCGCTGAATGGCCCCCCAGGAACCCACGGCCGCAGGTGCGGTGCTCATGGAGCCCAAGCCTTTCACAGCGACAAAATAATGCCCGGCCGAAGGAGCTCTCCCAGGGCTGCCAGGGATGCAAGGCTGAAAGGCTTCCACGGTGGTGCTTAGCTTTCCCAATAAAGGAGTTAGCAATAATTATCCTGATAACTTTTAGCTGCGGTCATTGACCTTTTAGCCTTCACTGTACATCACTGTATAGGGATGTTTTCACTCGCCTGTCTTTGCCAGGGAATTTTTTGTTTCGGGTTAATGAAAGGATCCATATCCATCATGTACATGTGTCTTTGGGAGCACTATCTTTCTAGCTGTATATCTGTCAGCGTATCTGCAAATATTTCAATAACTGATACACCTATCCTACAAGTTTTCCAATGGTATTCTTCTTTCAAAAGCCTTCATACAAATAAGCACAACTCAGTAAACACATTAGCATTAAATTTTATTTTATTTGTCCTGTGACCGAGAACACTGCTTTAATCCCAGTGTTAAGTACATTTCCCCTCATATATTTTAAGGTTTAAAGTGAATATGGGAAGTTACAACAACATTTCTCTCCTGGACATGGCCAGCTGAGGAATTATATAGAGCTGTCTGAAAAGCAGCTATAATTGTTCAAGGGAAATTGTGAGGGGAGGAGATTCTCATAAAAATGTTATGTTTTTTCAATTAAAAACTGAAAGTCAAAACTGAACAACTATGCTAAAAGTCTTTCAGTGCTGATACCTTAAAAATCAATTTTGGTTTCAAATACTTAATTTATGAAAAAAAAATACTAAAACATGCTTGCCCCAACATTTTCCTATTTTCAGACTTGCACAGAACATTTCTATGAATGTTTTTCTTTTTTAGCTAAAATCTTCCAGTAGAATCCCAATCCTCATTTTTTCATTTTGCAGTCAAATCTGAGTGGAGAAGAAATACACCTTTGATATCAGGTAGGTATTGTTCAAAGGTTTATTTCTGTGTTTGTTAAGAATTCAAGTTAACTTTTTTACAGAACATACATCCAGGGTAGGATACAAAAGAAAACAAGTAATTTTTCAATTTCACTATCTCAGCTACAAGAGTAAAAGATGGAAGAAGTGCACCTAAAGATGTTCCTAGTTGCTCAGAGAAGAGTCATGTTTCAGTTCTGTCTGGGTATGAAACTTAAAACAAAAACAGCCCCAAAGCATTTGGCCATTCCAAACTGCTCCATTCTGCCTTTGACCCAAAAACTATTGACACCCATGAATTTCGTTTCTCTTTGGTAGCTTGCAGATTATTGATTTTATCGTTTGCCTGACATTTCACAGTGCATTGCCTCACTTACAGAAATGTTCAGCATTTACACTGTGATGTGAACTGTCATAAAGTGAGGTAACATTCCATAAAATCCTAAGGGGAAAAACACTTTGATGAGATGCAGTCCAACTTGGAAGGACTGTATTTTTTCTCAAGCTGTTCTAGACTCACTCACCCTGAAAAAGCACATTTCATAAGGGACAAGATAATTTTAAATAAGGACTGCCGTTCAAAAGGAAAAGGATGAAATCTTTCCTTGTAACAAGAACAAGAGTCACTATCGGTGTGTACTATAAAAGAAGAGAAATGCACGTGTTTGCTATGCTTCATTTTCAGCAGAGCAGCAAAGTTCAAGAAAAACAGCTTGTACTTTACATTTTTGATCTGCTTGTTCGCCTTCTTGTTCTAAAATGTATCACTGGGCCTGAATACCCCCAAGAAATCAGGCAGAGGCATCCAGCACATACTTAGGATCTGTGTCTTGCAACAGAAGGAGCCCAAGAGAGCCAGCCCTTCTCCTGCTGGGTCAGTCACATGCAGTCAGGCTTTTGCATAGAGCTAGCCTTCTGTCTTTTTCCTTTCAGGGGCAGAGTAACATTTTGTAGCAACACAAAGAAATTCTTCCCTCTCTTGGTACTAAAGACCCACAGCACCAGATCCTCTTTATCAACTGCTCTTTTCTCATAGTATACCATATATTTTATTTACATATGAATTGATCAGTTTGTCTGGAAAATGTGGAAAGCTCAGTGGTTCACAAAAACATAAACCATTCTACCTGTAGTCATTGCTGAAACTTGAGGAAAACAGCTATTACACTTCTTTGCCTAACTCTCAACAAGCTGTATCTTACCCATTATACATGTTAGTATTGTGCAGGGCTCATAGTTGGGATGCAATTAGTTAGATTTTGTGGGTGACAAAGCAGAGAAACAAACTACAATGAAATTATAACTACAGCTGAAACAAAAATATTTGGCCACATTCTTTTTCCTTTTGGAAAAAAAAAAAAAGACCACTGTAAAATGTCCAGCTTTTCATTGACTTTAAAAGTATCTGTGCAGTTTGTGAGAGGCACATTTCAGTAAGCTTTCAGAATTTCTTGTCTTGTGTCTTGTATACACACCTACAGGTGCACATACAATACCAAAACACATTGCTTTCCAGACTCTACTGTAATTTCTTGTACTTTCCATATGCTTCTATTAGCGAGATGCAGCTTACCAATAACTTCATGGCTTGTAAAGCAGTAGAAACCACAACAAGGATAAACGATGGGGAGATTTTCTGGCTTCATGAGTTTTCTTCCTAGTCTGATCAGAATCTCACAATTTCTCTTGGTCTGATAATTGAGAAGCACCAAATGAAATTGCTGGGGGTAATTTTAAGATATTTGAAAGTACCCCTTCACATATGGCATACTTGAACTCCTTGTACCATGTAACTCCTCCCTAGAAAAGGAAGTGGAAGACAAACGGGCTCAAAAAGCAACTACACAAATCCGGAAAAAAGTCCAGTGGACACCATGTCTATGTCAGGAAATTCCTAAATTATAGATAGCTGAAAGCAGAGAGACTCTTCCATGGGAAGGGTCACTCCATGCTGTTCTCCTAATAGTCTTTCCCTAAGCAGTTATTACTAGACAGTGTCAGGGATAGGAGGAGGAAAGGAAGGACCTTTGGTCTCACTCAGTACAGCTGTTCTCTTGTTCCTCTGTTCTTATTTTATTCCAGCAACAAAGTCTATTTTTATTCTTCTTCCTAGAACTGTGGTCAGCATACTGGAAAGGATTTTACTAGGAATCCAGACTGCTGTGACCCTGTTCATGGTAGTCACAGGGACACTTCTTTTCTTTCTTGTTTTGCACAGGGAAGCTGTGTCAGAGGCATTCTTTAAGTTCTCCAGCTCACTATGTTGAAACACCTCACAACCAAGAAGCAATGTATTCACGGGCCTCAGTGGTTGTCTAGTAAGCCTCAAAACCCCATTAATGTCATAATGCAGTAGTTGAACACCTATGTAAAATTAAGGCTGACTCCTCTCCAGAATATGTCTGTCACCAGATATCTTATATTGAGAGCTTTAACAAAGGTGCTTATTTAATTCACAGGAATGATACCTCTTAAAATAACCCAAATGTGTAGGATTTCTTTGCTTTCTGATGACACTGGAAATTATGAAGCTCAACCTCATGGTTAAAAGCTATAATAAATGTGTGGATCTGTTGTGGAAAATGCAAAATAACTAACCTTCTCACACTGAGTTCCCCACTCAACCCAAGCAAAGGACCAGCCTTAAATTCTGCTTCAGCCTTGTTTTCCATCTCACATTTGTGGCAAAAGCTCGTGTATAGCAAGGAGTATCATTTATTACTGGATAAAAACATTCAGTTTTATTCTCAGAGGAGAGTAGTTATAGGTCACTGTGCTGACCTCCTCACTAGCAACTTTGCAGGACACTCAAGAAGCCTATCAGTAGTACACTTTCTAGTGTGTCCTAGAGACAGAGTGGCTCCAGACTGACTCTATCTAAATTTGCTGCTTTCCAAAATTGCATGGGGGAGATTTAACCTCCATTCTCTGGTCAGTTTGTGATCAGACTGTACAGGAATTCTTGCCTGGCACAATCAGTGCCACGTCTCATGCCTGAGCAGAGAAGTGGGACTAAGCAGGGAGGTGGCACAGTGAGAGATGGAAGCAAAAATGGCTGAGGCAGAAGAGTTGCCTGCTAAGCTGATCTCCATTCAGACTAAGGCAATAGGTGGGCAGCACGATTCCCATATAGCCCCAGGTCTGACCTGACGCTGAGGCCAGAGCAGTCCTTGCAGCCCGTGACAAGTGGAGGCACAAATCACTTTTCCTTAGTGTCTGCACAAGTGATGCTGTGTACCCGTGCCACAGGTCCCTCACTGCCATCGGCAGGCCTGTTTAGCATAGATGGATCGTGGCAGCACTGCAGCCTTCAGTCTAATGCCAGATGAAATTTATAGGAAATGTAATGCCAACTTTGAGAACCAATGATGAATGGTCCTTAGTCTCTGCACAAAGTAATACAGTCAACAAACACAGTCACCCTTCAAATCTCAGACTTGCTCCAAATGTGCTGGAAATTACCCCAAACCAAAACAACAGCACAGATTATCTCCAAACTTTGCAGAAGCCTGGCAGAAAAAAACATGGGTTTGATCTCGCTAATAACTTGACAAGCTTCCATACACAAACAATGAAATTTAGGAAAGCCTAGATTTCATGTGAACACTGCCCTTCTGCTGGATAAATCCAGCCCTCTCTACTGGATGAATTTACATACTGCTGATGTAAATTAGCAGCAATGACTATACAACTATCAAATCAGCAAACTGCACTGATGCTCAGCTAGTACCAGCAGCAAATCAAGCCTCTAAATGCTTTTGATTGTAGATCTCAGTCTATTAGAATAGAGGTTATGCACCCCAGCAAAGACTCCTGGCATGGCATTCTGCAGCAAATAAATACCCATTTTACATTGCTAACCTGTCTTCTTGGTGCTTCACCCAGGCAGAGAGCTCCTATCTGGATTTGTAAGAATAAGCAGTTTGATATGAAATTTCATAACATACTTACATGTTGCTCACATCCTTCTGTTGAGCTAAATTGATCTTTTTTCTTCTCATTTCCTGGATAGATTGCATTTGGTCTATGAGTAAACACAGTGTAGCTGCCCCCTTTTCCCAGGCTTTCTAATGAGAATGTGCTGTCTGATCAGGTGCATGCACTCTGCTGTCATTTGCAGCCTGACCTGCAGGTCAGAGGTGATTTGAGCAGGCTCAGGGATGCATACAAATCACATCCTCTTGTCTGTCTGTTTTGTTGACTGGTTCTCCTCAGGGTCATGGCTATCTTAAGTAGCAGCCTGAAGGATAAAGTGCGCCCTGTCTGAGCTGTAAAACTTTGACTTTGGACCAATTGCATCTGACATACAGCAGCATGAGGGTTGGTTTAGCCTTTGGATTCAGAACAAATCACTGGCTATCAATAGCTGATAGTGACATGCAGTTTACTGAATGTCCCCTTTTCTCTGGCAGCTGTATATTCTTTGGGAAAAATGGATGTGTTTTTAAGTTTCTAAGGTCATGTTTTAAATATGATGTTGCACACACTCCATTAGAAAGTAAGTGTAGCAAATAAATAAATAGCTAGAAAATGGTACACTATTTTATGAGTTTGCTTTTGGGCTCCCAGGTGGTGCACAGTATGGGAGGTGGGGGAATAGACATAAAATGGTGTAAGAATGGCCTACTTATAAACCAAAAATTTTTTAGGATTAGCACACTTACTAACAACTATCCAGGAATTATATAGAAGAACAGCCATGCAGTATAAGCACTCTATGTCCTCAAGACTGGTGTATTGGAGGAAGTTTCTTTGCCAACGCAGCTGCACCAGCATGGCATTTGGTTCATGGGGTTATGGGTGCAGGAGCAACAGGCCTTACTCAAACTGTTCCATTCTGCACAGACCACCAGACCCAGCCTCACGGTCCGCATGCTAAACCTGCCACCAAGGCACCGTTCACCACTAAGCAGAGCACCCACTCATGCTGAACCCAAAAAAGGAGAAGTTTTTAAGGCCACCAGGCAGTCATCAAAGAGTTACAGCTCTCAGCTGGCATCAGCTGAGGCCAGATTCAAAGCAGTGACCTGGAAGCAAGTGGGTCTGTATCACCCCCATGGGTTGCCTGGCCCCCTAACACTTGACTTATTAAAAGGTGACTCTAGGACTATGTCAGTTCCCTTGTGTCTCTGCAGCATCATACTAAAAATCCAGTCTGCCTTATACATGTGTAAGTGAATTTTATCCAAAAGAGCCACCTTTTTATTGACCAAAATGCGTTGGTGGGTTCTATTTATTATTCTATTAAAAGTCACATTACTTTTGTCGAGAATTGTGTCTGTCTGTATCTGCTGTCACAGCACTGCTTGCAAATTTTTGCCAAGTTTGTGCTGCAGAATTACACTGAGGGGAACTTTGTGTGCTCATCATATTGTGACTTGAAAAAAAGAAAAGGGTTTATTATCATTATTATTATTAAAATATCATAAGTGCCACTATAAAACCAAACTAGCTGAGGTGCTATTTTTAGTAACTGTCATGTTATGTTTCTCAGTTTATCCACTTATAGAGGTTATCCAGGACTTATAAAGTTTTCATACAGTACATGTGTAGGGCTCAGATGGTTGTAAAGAAATTGCCTGGCCTAGCATTTTCCACCAAAGTGGATTTTTTTCAGCAAACACACTGATTACTTTTTTTCCCTTTCCCACAGAAAGTTCTCCCCTATCATAATAGAAAATTGAACTATTGCATTAAAAAGGAAACATTTTCAGTTTTCAGCCAAATGTATTTGTGTTTCGGGTAAAAAGTATGAAAGACAACTGTTTGCAAAATATAATCTCCTTTTTCAGACTAGTTATGAACAAATTGTATCTGGTACAGCCTTGAACTATCATTAAATAATAAAATATTTTTAGCATACGAAAATTGGTGAACTCATTCTTGACAGGTCTCATCATATCTGAAGACTAGTCCCCAGATCTTCCAGGTCTTATTGAAATAAACAAAGGGTTCAACATACGGTAGAATTTCAGCCTTAATGATATCATATCTGTGAATTGTGAAGTGATGCTACAAGATGAAGAATTGATAGCAGCATAATAGGATATGTTCCTTTCCCAGCAGAATCCAGCAGAGGATTGTAATAGTTCACCAGGGGAAGTAGGGTTAAAAACCTCTGACCCCTGATATCACATAAACATTGCCAAAAAAAATAAAACCCTTGACTGACAGTGAAACGCGTGACTACCTCAAGTCTGGTCTAAAATCTTTGCTGATAATTACTGGGTTGAATGTTATGAGAAATGGGCAAGAGGGGTATCAGCCACATGAGTGTGCACACTCAGAGACCTGAGAATCTCTAATAAGAATTGATGTAGTGTGTCATTTGTAATTTAATCAGCAGCATTACATCTTGATAGTAAAAGGACTATCATGAACATTTTCACAGTAAAGTAAGATTAACGGACACACACCCCAAATCTCTGCTGCCTTAAAGTAATATTCCAGTTGTAACAGGAACTGATAAATAGAAGAAATTGTGAGTTTATGCTGACACGTGACCCTGAACTGGTTCCATAGTGTGTAGACTTTTTGCTGTATGTGGCACTTAGTGCCAAGCACTGACATGAGACATTTTATGAACACAGGCAGAGCAGTGCCAACCCTGATCCAAATTTTGGCACCTGCTCTTTTCCGGTGGCTATTGTATCCCAAAGTCCAGGTCTAGATCCAGATCTGAGCGTCTCACAGGTAGGTCCATTCCAAATAGATTCCTTTTTTTACTCATCATTTTTTCATGAGTTTGAGGGCTATTTCACTTACCTTTGTGGTCCAGGCTTCTCTGATGCATTCAGTACCCAAAGCATGCACTGAATAGAGCCTGCCTGACATGCAAGAAAGGCATGGATATTTGGAATCCATGGATATTTGGAAGAGAAGATCTACCCTAAAGCAGATGCCTAGGAGTTAGTCATCTCAACTGAAGCTCCTCAATTTAGACTTTCACTGTAATAGAGGAAAATAGGCCCCTCTAGAGGCAGTTCAAGCAGTGTAGCTGTCTAAAAAACTTAAGATGAATGGTTCTCTGAAAAGAGCTTTTTTTTTTTTCTCTACACAGTGAAGAAAGAACAGAGTGGTTAGAACAACTATGTTTAAGACTTCTGAAGTGAGGTGAATTAAATCCCATGCTTACTCTGTCCAGGAAACCCAGTCTGCATAGTAGGATGTCAGACGAACTCTTACAACATCTGGGTCAACATCTTTTTAATCAAAACTTTAAGATTTCTCACCAACTGTGCCTGGATAATATTTTTTTCTTTTCTATTTTTAACAATGCTCAGTTGTGAGAGCTGAAAGAATTAGCAGTAAATTTACTCATGGGAAAAAACACATTATGACAATGAAGCAAAGGTCTCTAGTGTCTGCAGTCCCACAGTGAATATGCATGTTCAGATGTGCATATTAATTGTCATTTATATCAATGGCAAGAGGAAGGGAACAAATGGTGCATGTGCATCTGTTTTCAAATGCTTACCCAAGGTGCTGACTCACGTCCATAGGTCACCTGAAAGCAAAATTAATCCCTTAGGATTCAGTCCAAATAATCTGGGAAAATATCCCATCTCAACAGTCTTTAAGTCTTTGGAGCACCTCTTAGTGACTGATTTTTTTACCCTTTTTTTTGTTTACAGCTGTGAAATAACCTCCTACTAATACTGTTCTCAGAGCCTTCTGTCTAGTTATAGCATTATTCCATTATGTTTTAGCCTCTTTCCTCTCATCCATCAAAAAAAGAAAGGTACTTCGTGTTGCAGTTTTATCTTCTAGATTCATTGGTATCAATCCCATTGAACAACCTGATTTTTTAAGATGTATTACTGTACTTATTACTTCAAAATTTCATTCTGTTTTTCTCAGGAGAAATTAAATGAGTATGTTAATAAAGCCAAGACAGCCAACACAAGATTAAAAAAAAAATAGAATTATAACTTAACCAAATAACAAAGGTCTGAATCTCTGACAAATATGTTAAATTGAGATATAAAAGAGCTTAAAGAAAGGCTAATGTTTTCCATTACTTGCTGTAGGCTGTTTTCATGAAGATTTTATTCTGCACACTACAACTTTTTGGCAAAATGCACATATAATTTGCAAAGTGAGAAATGTTAATTGTTTTCAGTCATCCTTTGGTCAAAATTTCTGCCGTAATCAGAGATCTTTGATTTCATCAAACAGGCTTAAAAAATATCACTTAATATCAGTTTCCATCAGGGTGTATTTCAGGACTGGTCGTTTAACAATTGCTCTCCAGGAGAATTACTTATTTCTTGGTTTATTTGTGTGAGGAGCTCTACAGTGTGACAGGTCCATGAGAAAGTGAACCCAGCCGAGGAGCAGGTGGTCTGCTGCTCCTATGTTATTTCCATTATGTTGCCTTTGTTAAATTACTCCATAAACCCAAGTTTCCTCATTCCCATTTGTTAAATTTGCCTACCTCCACTCTGTGAGCACGGATAATCAGTCAAACCTTAATTGGGGTATATTTAGATCAAAGTATGCAGCCAGCGTTTGCTCCCAGTACCTGGGTTGCAAATGATCGTCACATGAGTGGCTTGCTCTATTGGACATGCTTTTTGTTTAACCATGATCATTGCTGGCAGGCGGCTTTTTGTGCAAGTGAAAAGCCCTTTAGAATTCCTCTAATTCTGACAAAGAGACTGTCTTTGGGAGGAGAAATTGAGTATTGCCTTCTTGCATCTGAATAGTCTTTCAGCTGTATATTCACAGCAATATACTTAATATCCACAGACAAGAAGCAGAAGGTTTGGACCCATGTGTTATTTGATCCATTTCTAGCTTCTAGAAACTCTTCGAAGCTTGCATTTTTACTGGTTAAGGTTTGCTATTATAAGCATGGATTTCTCTTGAGAAGTATTGCAAAAACACTTTCCAGCAAAAATCACAGAGGTTGTCTTTTTTTTTATTTAAGAAGTAATAAATCAAAGCAAGGTTTGAGTAAGGACAAGTGATATATGGTCTTTGCACTGCTCCTCTGAGAAGGGTAGAAAATGTTTATGGAAAGATTTCCATTTTTTACCTTATTTCTGATCTGATTGTTAGTTTAATCAGTTGTTTTCAGACAGGGTTAAATTAGCTTTATTTATTACCTTTCACATATTTCATTTTCTTGTGGCACTGTTTTCTATTGTCTTCTATTTGTCTATATTAAGGTAGCACCTAAAGACCCCATTTGAAGTTAGAGCCTTGGTACACTAAAAACTACAGAAAGTGAAAGGTCACCCATTCCCTGAAGAGCCTGCAGTTTAATCAAGACAGTAAGACACGTGCTACCCTAAATTTTGGGTACACTACCAAGACCACAACATCTACAATTAGCTTTTGGCACTAATAACTCTTGGGCGTTCAGTCAAGCAAAGGCATATGCAGGCACTAAATTTTAAGGCATGTTGAGTAGCCCCATTTAGTTCAAAGCAACAAGGATGTATGCAAAGCTGATGATAAATCTTCCAGGGCAGGAGGTTAGGTTGTGTGACCAGGCCATTGGCCAGCTGAGAGCAAAAGCTGTTGTTAGGAACAGAAAGTTGACCTGCACTTTGGATTTCTCTACATTTGAATGCTGAGTTAACAAAGCACAGATTTAGTATGTTTAAAGAGTCAATGCAGAGAAAATACTGTAAAGTAGCTCTGTTTTCCACAAAATTCCTTGCAGACCTTATTCTAAAGGAACTTTGCAAAGAGTAAAGGCCACTTTTGAAGCAACATAAAGACCACTTTTGTCAGTGAAATAACTTGCTGGACTTTTTCCCCACAGATTTGTATAGAACACTGGTTCACATCAGGGTCTGAAAAAAAAATTAGTTTTGATTGTATATCCATACATACAAAAGGGTAAACAGTCTGAATAAAGCCCTTTGTACTGGATTAGTGTCTTAGCTCTTTAACCCAAGCTGCAGGTTTGGGATGTCTTTGTTCAGTCAGGTTTTTGGGGCTGACCAAACCGGGTGTGTTTGAGTTTCATTCCTCACCCTTTTGAGGTCTGTAGGACTGATTCCTTGCATTCAATGCCAGCAGTACTGTAAGTGCCCAATGCTTTATTCTCTAAGCTATTCATCCTTTCAACCTTTGTCTTTTTTTCCTTAATCCATCTACCTTACTAAGTTTTCAAGTCAAGTAAAATGTTAAATGTGCTTCAAGCAAGAGCAACACAGAAACAACAGAATGCATGCTGAGAATTTTTAGCCATTTAGTCTATTTGTTCTGTGTCTGTGTGTGTATGTGTGTAAATATACACATACATGTGTGTATGTGCATGGGGGTACATGATTGCACCACAAAAGATGAATCTACCATGAGGCAGAAGTCATGTAAAGCAAATATTCCAAATGATATTATACAGAGAGAGGCCAAATAAACACATTTTAGCAACTTTTCTCTAATATCAGAAACAAGTAATTGCTCTACAGCATGAATATTTTTATGGAGAATTCAAATACTTAATGCTCCTTGTCTGAAGCCTTGATGACTTTTTTTTTTTTGGCTGCAGGGGACAAGAGGCTTACACACATGCCACCACTTCAAAGATTTGCCTTCTATTAATTTTTTACTTAAGCTTCAGAGTGTTAAATTGTTCAATTTAAGCCGTGAATATATTTTATAAGATCATCCTAGCCCACCATTTCTCCCAAAATAGAGAAGTTCAGGATATTTGGCGGTTTCACCTCCTCACCAACTCTGTGCAAAATATATATGAATAATCTCTTTGAACCTCAGCAGCTTGTGATATAGAGAAACACAAGTTCAAGCCTTAGTCTTTCCTATAGAAATAGACTGTTCTAAAAATAAGTGCTGAATTTGATGATTTAGATTAGAAAAAAAAATGTGCATCATAAATAGAAATGTGTTGTAACTTTTCCAATTGGAAATTAAAAATAATGGGCTATTTTCCATTTCCTTGTGGGGCTTTCATAAGCTGAATCAATATAATTAAATGTTCTAGTCAGCAAAATAAATCAAGAGCCTTTTACTGTTTTTATCATGAAAGATCCCCAGTGAGGTAAGGGAGGAGAGCAGAAGAGAATACATGACATTATGCAACTATCCTACATCAGAGTGCGAGTCCAGCTACTGCTGCTGCTGCTGCTGAACGGGATTCCATCTCTGCTCAGCCAAAGCTGGGAAAGAGACAGAAATGTGAGCTTGCCAAGAACAGGACACACTGTGACTAATCTGTCTCAATTATAAAGGAAAAAGATGGGGATCCACTGATTTACTGAGCACTCACCATGAGCTGGAGACCTTCTGCTAGTGCATTCCTGGGCATGAGAACCTGCCTGACTGTACTGCCCCACCTTACTTCTGTGAGACCTGTACCAGTCCAAAATGCCAGAATTGGGACACTGCTATGCCTGATTATGTCCTTCAGATAGGACCTTCAGAGGGGGCTCCTCGAGCAGTCTGCCCCTGACACAGTGACCCTGCCCACTACTTGCCGTGGTCTGGAACCCAGAGACTGCATGTCTGCAAATACTACTTAGTCAGAGGGCCTGAGAACACACCACCAGAAAACCACTCTGGCCACTGTTTTTACATCATGTTGTGTTCTGCAGGAAATATTTGTATTTGTGCTTTCAGAGAGAAGTCCTGCTTTTTCAGATTAAGTGTCTTTGCCATCTGCTAAAAGAATGGTAAAAGAGCACATGGTCAGCTGTTAAAGAATGGAGATAGAAACCCAGTGCAGAGCCATGTTCTTGCCCACAGTAAAAGTTTCCATTTCGTATGGTGTTTCATGGTGCTTGTTTTGTGAGATTTTCATGTCTAAAAGGCAAAGGAATTCTAGTGTCAAAAAATACAGCTTTCATAGCTGTCCCAGTTCATCCCAGCATCCCTATGCTCTCTGCAGCCAGCTCCACTTCCAGGGCAGGATCAGACACCCTGGAGGAAAGATTGCTGGGGTGCCAGCCACAAGCAGGTCACTGTGAACATATGGACACCCAAGCTCTGAACCAAAGAATTAAGGAGGAAGTGGCTAGAGCTGTGAAGGCTGCTGACCTATTTCTTTCTATGAACAATTTCATTTGGTGCTTTTAGGCCTGTCCAACTGGCAGGGACTGTGGGACAATAGAGCTTCAGACCTAGAGTGACTGGCAGTTGTCTTAGGACTACTTGGAATCTTGCCACTGCTGATTGCTGCTTCAGAGCAGACCATTTCAAAGCTCTTGTAATGGAGATATGTACTTCTATCAAAAAAGTGTTATTGCTCTTGCTAATAGCAGTAGATGATATATAGAGGGCTATCAGTGAGCTTAGATTTTTCGATTCCCGAAAGCTAATGCTACCCAAGTAAATTAAACAACTCAAATCAAAATCCTCTGGCACTGAAACTTGATTGTCTGAACCATTAAATTGCTAGGAGGGTCCTTGGCACAGTTTTGCCCAGTCTTACCAGCGCTCTCTCAATTCCTGGACATGCTGCAGAGGTTAGGTCAGTCCAGAAACCATTCCTATTAGGAAATCTGTGTATATATGGATTCAAGCTGTTGCAGGCCAGTTGGCCAGAAAACAGTTCTGGCCATGTTTAATTCACCCATATAGATGTATCCAAAGTGTACTGAGGTTATTAATACATACAGATATTTCTGTGTCCTAGGCACCAGACTTTGGATTCTGTGAGCACATTAGACCATATCCTCATCATGCTGCAAGGCTTGTCATAGAAGACTCTCAAATACTAAAGTGTTCCAATAGTCTGGAAATCATTTTAAGATCTTAAGGAAATACTTAGCATCAAGTAAGATAAAAGAGCCACCTGACTGAGTAGCCTGTGCCCAACAATGGCCAGAAGGGGATACCTACGGAGCAGTATAAAAACAGTGTAAGAGCCCTGTTATACTCTCCTGAATATCAACAACCTGTAGTTTAGGTATTTGACAACTTGAGATCCTTCAGTCTTGAGAAGTATTGAATGGTCTACTGAAGAGACAAAATGACCTTTATGCTCATCTTTATGGCCAAAGAAAGTACTGGTATTCATCTAACTGTCCTGGAAGAGCTGGGTTGAGTTCTGCTCTTTGGGCTTTCCTGGGAGTTCTTTGTGCATATTCCGAGCACTTTCAGAGTGAAAGTGCAACGTGCATTGGGAAGATAGACAGGTAGATGGAGGAGGGATGTTTAGCCTGCAGGCTACTAAAAAATATGTGCTCCCCCTGATAGTTACTGTGTGCTGTTTTGCTCACTAGTTGAAAGGATGAAGGGAAAGCTGGTCACCTCCTACTCCTTTTCCCACTTAACAGCTTGTTCAGCTGAATGTTGTACACAGCAATGTAGAGGGTGTCTAGGAAGGAGTGAGGAACACATTTTGCTCTTAAATTTGAATAAATAGGCACATGTGGTTAATGAGTAAGATACTGGTCATTTTGTGGTAAGGAGCCCTTCCTGTGCATCACACAGGGCTCCTACATGACTGTATATGAAATCAGCTTTGGTCCATATTTGTTTTTTATGGCAATAAGCCTGGGCAATTTAATGAATTGCTCCAGAAACATACCATGAATAAAAATCCAACGTCAATTACCGTTGTTTTAACTATTGACAGCAGGGAGAAATAGTGATCACTGTATGTCAATATAGTAAGCTAGAATCTTTTAAAAACCTAAAAATAAACGTTGCGTACATAAGTTTGTGCCTTCAAGACCACATGAAGCAATGCAGATAGGAAGCTAATGGATATTCTCTGCTCAGAGAACAGCAAAAGGGCTTGTGTCCATTTGGCGCTTCCCAGGATTCCCCTTGTCCTTGCTCCCCAGTTGCAGGAATAGAGTGAGATGCATACCCCAAAATAAGGCACTACATCCAAAGGCTGATGGAAGTTTTTTCCCTTCCCAGAAGCCACCATGGTGGTCTGTTTGCATCTCAGTCATCCTTGTGAGCTCTCTCTAACCCTTCTCTGTACTTTTCTCTCCTGTTTACCATGCTTCAAAAAACATCACTGTATTTCTCCATAGTTTCACCCTTCCATTGGGATGCATGTGAGAGGTATCTGAACACCTTCTCTCTAAGTTCATTTTTCCTCTGATGCAAATCAGAGACAGTGAGGGCCACTGTTCTGTGTCAGCAGCTGCACTAAAATCCAAGTAGCTTTGCACCTAAATTTTAACCTGGCCTTGCAAACAGTGATAATTTTTTATTTTTTGCATACATGTGGGAATGCTTGTTCTTCTCAGGTTTCAGTGAGCTTGGCCATTGTTAACAGTGACTCACGTGGCAAAAGATTCCCCATTTTAGTAGACCTTCTGAGTTGTCATAGGAAAGAAACATAGGTGTAAATGGAACAGAGCAGTTGTGGCAATTTTTGAGGATGGGGAAAAAATGCCATTTATAATAGTGTTGTTAAGGACTTGGCGTGACCAGCTAAAGAGAAGCAACAGAGACAGGCCAGTAATTGTATGTGTGTTTCTACAGTGCAGCATCTCTCCCAAAGGAGGAAAGGGTTCTGCAGAGAGGGACTGCAAGAAATTCAGAAAATTTGCTTTCTTGCTGCTTGGTGCCCCCTCTCTGCTGCAGAAAAGAGTCATCTGTATTCTGGATTAGGGCACACTCTCTAATTTGTTTTCACTTTTTAACATGTATAGGTCAGCATAAGATGCAGCATACAATAACCTGCATCCCACAGCAGCCCAAAAGGTTGGAAACCTCTGTTCTGTGAGACCTGGCCCATTTAGCTCTTTGTACCACCTATCAGCTTGAGTGAGGGTGCAGGAAAATGGGTCTAAACTTTTTATCTGACACTACAGTTGAAGCAGTGTACTTTCAACCACCTGCCTTGCAACACATATGGTACTCCTAGCTGCCCACCACTACTTTTGGTAGTGCCAGGTTCACTGAGCAAAGGTGAGAGAATAACAGATACTATGACAAGAGTAGAGAGTAGGAAATGACAAGTTGAATATGCATTTGCACTGCATATTGCAGTGTGATTTGTCTTTGTATCTGAACATCTCCTATTTTTCCTATAAGATCTAGCACAGAATTAAGAAAATATATTATCTCACTATTTCTACTTTTATTTCTGCCCTTCCTGGGGGGGAAAAAAAAGAAAAAAAAAAAAGCGAAAGACATTTTTATTCCAGATTTCCATATTCACCAGAAATTATTGCTTTTATTGCTGCACTTACATTCCCTGTACCAACCAGTCCAAGCTGTGGTTTGGGGACCTGCTGGATCTCCAAGGCTCTGACAGCTTCTGAATTCTTCAGACAGATAAGTTCTGGCTTTCAAAACCAGTCTCCTGGCCTCCATCATGTTCAGCCCCACTGGGATACATGGAGGTGAGTGGTGAAATGCTTGGCAGCTACAGTAGCTACCTACTTAACACAGCCACAGACCTCCTGAGGACTAGCAGAAGTCTTGTCAGCCTCTTCAAGATGTTTATAAAACTGTCCAAAAGCCTGCACACCCTCACTTTTATGTGTTGGGGTAACAGTTTTTGCTGTGATTGAGAAGGAAGAGTATCCTATTGCCCCTGAACTGCTGAGAACAGAAGAAGCATAGTCCAGGGGTCCTGAAGCAACATTTGCCTTTAACCAGCAAGGTTACTCCCTCCAGGATAAGTCCATGGCAGGGTGATAGGGTGGAAGGGAATGACCTTGGGAGACAGCCAAGGAGCCAGAGGAACAGGCAGATGTGCTGTCAGTGCAGATGTGGATACAGACAGGGATATGGAGATGGCTAAGGTTGGGGTGTGCCCGTGGCATTGAGAGCAGGTCCATCTCTGTGGATTTCATAATATGCAGTAGAGTATCAAATTATTTACAACTGGGACAAAGTTGCTGATGGGCACATAGCATTTTAGAAAGAAATAAGTTAACCCAAAACAAATGCCTATTGTAGAACAGTCTTGAAGTACTATCCTCAAAACTGGCCTTTTTATTTTCTGCCTCAGTTTTCTTCTCTGTAAATAAGTTTAATATTTAATTCAGGAATGCTATTTGGTTTAATTGGTTGATAGTTTTAGCTTAGAAAGTTAAATGCTATGTGCATTTTATTTAATTTTGCTTACCATTAATTTAGCTACTACTTTAATGAGTGGCCCTAAGCTTTTACTGTAAGCAGTATCTAAAGCCAGAGCGCTGCCAGTCTTTAAGCAATGAGGGACATTCCTCTGACGGTCCTTGTCGCAGCAGGGGGAAATCTCAGAGCAGCATTTCTCAGGATGGTCTTCTGGTGTGGGCCATAGACTGGAGCAGCACAGGGTGTTGCCTCAGTCACTAGCTGGAGTTAGCCCCTCCACAGGCTGGGGGAAAAAGTCTCATGTAAAATGAGAGTGATGGGAGCAGTAAAGCAAAGAAAGTTTCTACCTCCTCTTCTATCCCTGATGTCAGTTAGCACAGGGACTTTGGTGTAATATTATTATAACATTTTTTACAGTAGGAATTATAATTGAAATTTGTTATGTATGAGGATAACTAAAACTCGATCATTTCACACTCTTCAGCCCATGCCTGAGGATGTTTTGGGGTAAATAGATTGCTTAGAAACAGCCTGTGACTACAACTAAAATTACATTTTACCAACTGAGCTGAATGGCTTTTTAATTACAACATTGATGTCCACATGCTGTCACCACTGTCTAATATTAAGATGGTATTGATTTGATTTTTAACTTTGATGTACCAGGGGAGAAAATGCAGAGTAGGATTTTTTTCTGAAATCTTTTTTCCAAAGTAGTCAAGAACCCTAGCTCTAAATTGATGGGGGTTTTTTTGTCTGTCTCCTTTTCTCCTTGCTTGTACCTTGAATATTGTTACTGTCCACCATGAATTTGTTTAGTTTTATACAAACATTTTGAAATTAAAATTTATAATTTCATGTTGCCAGTGAGCCTTAGGAATAATTAAATATATGTCAAGCATATAAATGTTATGTGAAACAACTGAAATAGCTATCCAGTACATATATCAGAAAGCCACAGGAATCTGCATAACCACAATCTCTTGTGATAATGCAAACCTAGTGTATTAATTTCCTTAAATAGCAACTAGAAATATTTTCTAACCAAGATGATGAGGATTTTATATTTTATGAGAAAGTACTTATTTTTAACGATATGTTTTGTACCTTTACTATAGTGGAGAATGGTCACTAAGTGCTATTCAGACCAAGAGAATCTGTTCCTCTGTGAACACAGAATTTTCCTTCTTTCTCTAAGGAAAAATTAAAAAAAAAAAATTCCCTGGGATTAATCTTAAGTTTGCAAAAGGATTGCAACCATGTCCATGAGCTATGAGGAAGCCACAGACACAAAGCACCTCTTCTTGGACTACTTCGCTCCATGGGAAAGAGAAAACCAGCTTCTGCCATGCAGACCCCTCCACTCCCAACTTAGGTTCAGATGAAGACGTAAAAGAGGCAATTTCACATCTCTGTGTGAATATCAAGTAATATTGGTCTATTCAATACATAGGTGATTTAGGACTAGGAAGAGTGGAGTTGATCCAAAAACCATTTAATTTGATGGACCTCTAACTACTGACTGCCATGGGTTTGGAGCTACTTTTATGCAAGCACCATGGAAAAGGTAACCCATTTACCATACAGGTGGGCTGCTGCTCTGTACAGGTATTCCCTATTGATAGAGCAGGGAATATAGCTGACATCATTAATATCTGAGCTAACAATAAAAAAGTAAATGAAAATGTACTGACTGCACCCCTGCATAGCCATAAAGTGAAGGTCCGCTTGAGATTAACAAACAGCTTTTCAGTGAAGACGGGACTATAACTCACTTCAGGGGCTCTGATCTGTGATGAGTTTATGAATGAAAACAAAGCTCAAGTGAATGAATTACGGACATGATTCACTCAGTTGTCTCATACACTTTTATGACCTTCTAGTGTTTTCAGTTCCCAGGAGGATGGGATGCTGGGGTGGCCTCCAGAAGCTCTTTGCTTGAGCTCTGGCTCGGTTAAAGACTTGTGGTGTGTCCTTGGGAAAACTGCTTTAATATGCCTCCCATCTCTGGTCCCCATTTGTAAAACAGGGATGATAATTGTGTGTCGTTTTTATGTAGGTCACCTGAATGTCAAGTTCAGTGATGAAAACTCCTGAGTTGTAGCTTACTGGGCTGTATTTCCCTTGTCATCGGTAAAAATACTTTTATTTGATCCAACTAATATACATCTATATATATTTGTCATTTCCTACCTAAACTACTCTGTCAAATAATCAAGAAAATATGAAAATGGAGCCAAAAGAATAGGGAGGAATGAGACCATCCAAAGGGAGAAACAGCTGTGGTAACCGACTAATGCTTCCACCCCAAGGACCATGAAGAGTCATGGCAGAGTCACGAAAACAAAAGGGAAAAAGAAATTTGAATTTTTATAACATTTTTCAGGATTCATAATTCCTTCCTTTTCACCAGAACCCACAAGGTCAAAGAACTACATGGGAAAAGTGATGGTTTTCATGAAATCATATGACTATTGAATCCGGACCTCTCCAGAGCATACCAGTTTCTGCAAGATGTAGGACAACAGCATAAGGCGTTTGCCATGCTGCTAAAGAAAAATATTGCACGCACAAACAAAGTAGGCCTTGGGTTGTTTTCATTTTAGCTGGGGCTAAATTCAAGAATAAGGGAGTGGGTAGCCCATTCCCTGAAAGCTTTCCTATCCTGCTGCTCTTTCAAGTAGACTTTTGCCCCAGGCTGACTGATCTTGCAAACCCAGCTCTGCTTGAAATAGCTGATTTTGCAATGGATATTAACTAAAATTTTACCCTGTAGAAATTACAGTATATTCCATTGCCTCTGTTAGGACCATTACCAGTGCTTTATACGTATTATTTCATAATGTGTATGCATATCACTTACAATACCTTAAAACAACCTCTTAGTAGCACATTTTGGGAACTCTACCATCTTTTAGAGTGTGGACAAAATGAAGGGAAGACATGGCCTATATGCAAATACGCAGCTTCTAAAGGGTTAATGAACAATGAGGAATTTGTGTATAGCTCATTAATTGTTATATTGCATCCCTTTATCTAAATTGTTAGTGGCCTGCTTAGTCAATTGAAACATATTACTTTGATATTAAAGCTGCAATCAAAATCTTTATTCTTGTGCATGTTCTACTTGAGAATACAAATCCTTCAGAATAGGGCAGTCGGAATTATCTCAAAAAGTATTACAATTCAATAAACCATATGCTCAAAAATAGAGACATCAGGTTCAGCCAAGTATCCCAGGAATTCATGCAGTTGTTCTGACTTTCCCATCTAAACACACCAGCTTGAAATACTGTATGAAAAAGTCCATCAGGGTTTGGATTTAAATTCTGGTCTCCTGTTCAAGGAAAATGAGGATGATAATTCCATGCCAGCCCACAAAATCATACAAACCACGACACAAAGTGTAACAGAGCCCTGCACAGGGTGGGTGGTTATTGTATATTGGTGATATGGTACGTAGGGATTTTTATATTTGTTACATAAGCCCCAAAGAATTCCACCTAGTTTATGATGGTCTATGAGGCATATCTGCTCCAGGTTTTTTCTCTAGATCATGAAGTAAGAGAAGAACTTTAACACCTCTCCAGACCTTACTGAAGCTTCATTGTCTTGACAAAATGCTGTTTGCACCTCAATGGAGGTAGAGATGTGGACACATCCCACATTAGGCATCCACATTACTCCTTAACATAAAAAATGATGAGCATGTCCCTTAGTGCCCAGGCAGCCTTTTGGTGTTGCAGAGCCCCTTTGCATTTGGCCTGTGTCAGACCAGTCCAAAGGTTACTGCCCTTCTTACAGGCAGTTTGAGTAGAAGCCAAGAGGCAATACATGGATTAGACCAGAGATAAGAAGGTAAATAAGGGGCAACACCAACCAGCAGAATTGGTGTTAGCCTCCTACATTTTCAATCACTAGATGGAGAATTTCAAAACAGAAAGGGAGCATGGAATAGCCTTGTAGAGGTTTGCAGGAGAGAGGGTGCAGAAGTCCCATGTGACATGGGCACCTCTTCAACCTTCATTTACGTAGGCCTAAATCCTGAGTGGCTTCATCCACTGCGTAGCAGTTGGTTTGGAGTTGTAGAAGTGTATTAAGACACATGGGTTGGGTAACAGAGTAATAACATTTTTGTTCTTGGACACAGGAAAGTGTGGAGAGGTTCGATATAAATGTACCCATACACTCAAATATGCACTGCAGCAGTGAAGACACAGAGTAACTTCAGATGTGTTGGGGACTGAGGTGCGCCATTTATGGGTTTTATGTGACATGGTTTTCAGCAAGAGCCAGCATGACACAGAGCTCCCTTCCTTTACTTACCCTGCTAAATTATAATGTACGGTGATCAGCATGCATTTACATACGTATCTCTCTCTGTGTGTACATACCTGTGTGTGAAATGCTGTGTTACTGGGACCAATAACTTTATAAATAGGGAAAATGACAGACCAGTGCACTAGAAGAATGAACACCCATATTAATATTCTGCTTATTTCCAAGGCAAAAGAAGGATAAGAGCTGGAAGCGAAGCAGGATTGTTCGGTCAAAACTATCTTTCTGTTTTCCAAGCTGTTCATGAAAAGGTGCTCAGAAACTTATGCTTCCATAGACATTAATATGCTTTTTCACCTTAGCTTATTAGTGTCATGACTCAGCTATTCTTATGTAGTGGTTAGAGAAACATTTTACCTACTTTGTTGATAAAGTTAATTTGTTTACTGGACATCAATTAAAAATCAGGTTTTCTAAATGCATTTTTTAGTGTTAAATTTGATGATATCAACTCAAATAAATCAAGCTTGACTGCAACCTAAGGAAAATAAATGCTCAGGCATTGTTTTAAAGTACATGCTAACTAGAAAGTTCAGTAATGAAGAGATGATGCCAGGAATACCAGGATATCATCTTCTTACTATGAGTCAGCTTAAAGTCATGACATTGATGTCACTTTGACTTCAAGAGAGGAAATATTTCATAGTAAACAGAGAAAGAATGAATCCCCTTGGAGTAGTAAAGGTACAAATTGCTTTAGTTTTCATTTCTGTACTCCTAAATTTGTATCTCATGTGTGGGATTGTAATTGATGAGTGCTTACTTGTCTGGATGAAGAGGGATGAAAAAAACACATTCTGATTGTCAAGGTTGTTTGTGTTAGTGGCTAAAATAGCACGCATCATGATGAAATCTTTGTAAACAGCATACAAGCAATTCTTCGCTTAAGCAAAACAGAAAAGGAGAAAAGAAGCTTCCAAGCCAGAATATCCTTGTATCATCTGGCTGACATCTGGGAGTGTAATGTACAAATTTTCTTGGAAATATGATTTGTACCAGCTAAGCAAACTCCAGCATGCCAGCCAAAGCATTAGATCTTCAGTTAAAGCTTTGAGGGATTTGAGGAGATTTTAACACCAGGTATCTTAATTCCCTTTCTACCAAGGTTCACAGTTTAAAACAAAGAGATTTTTCTATAGTATTTGTCAGTAAATACTTTAAAATCTATAATTACTATTTTCACATGCCAATTTATTGACTCTTCCAAAAACTCCCAATTGCCTCTCGTTATCTAAGATGGTCCCACATCTAAATTTCCCCTGATTGCTTACAGATGAGATTATGTTCCAGTTAACAGTGTAATTCATTAACATTCTCTGTGTTTTAGAGAAAGCAAAAGCAAAACAAAGCTTTGTCCAGTTACCATTATTTTCACATCTTTTCAGGAAGGCATGGAGTTGTTTATTTATTTGCCTTTGCTGAGCTTTTACTTTGGTCATAATTCTCTCATGAATTGGAGAAAGAAAATACTGTGATCTTTCCTCATACAGCCTATGAGCATGATCCACCTTCACTATTATTTGGGACACATTTGGGGTTCGGTATTACAACAAAGCAAGTGACTGAGACTGAGGATACTCGGACTTTATCCTGCCCTTGTCTTGGAACCACCTTGAAGAAGTGAATTTCATTTGAGGGAGGAAAACCATCAAGTCTATTTAAGACATTGCAGTCATTAGAGACTGATGAGCTAATGAAAGGGAAAACACAATATTGAAATCAGTGGCAAAGGACTCAGATCAGTGACCCAGAGACCCGTTACAGTTCTGTCTTCTTATTTTCTTTATTAATTTGGATTACAGTTAAACTGGAAATAGAGTTTGTGTTACCTTATTCAAGAGCAATTAAATCAGCTTACGTTTGTTTATGGAAGAGTAGGATCCATGACAAACCTATGTTTCATTTCAGGAAAGAAAATTTGTTTCATTTCATTTAAGGGAAAAATGCCAAGTAATTCCCTTAGGGTCAGTTTCCAGAGTCCATAATAAAACACTTCTGGTACTTTCAGGGAAAATTATATATAATTGGGAAATATTATGTGTAATTGGGAAACATTTGGAAGAGAAAGGAATCGAGAAAGGATCAGTAGCACATCTCTTTTTACTCTGAACTGAACCAAACTTGAAGTGTTCTAAATTCACCCTTTGCTACTGGTAATGTGGGATGTGTACAGAGTCTCTCAGGTAGCTGCTTTTCTCAGCTGACCACACTGCTTATTCAAACATGGGTTAGCTGAGTGTTTGTAAGCCTGAAAGGAGGGATCACAAGGAATACTCTCTTACAGGCATCCTGATCTGTAAGGCATTCTTTGGGTAAATCCACCTTATGCTGTAGATCCCTTCCCTCTGTAGACCTGTATTGTGTCTCATTTTTTCTTCAAAGGACATACCATATGTTTTAAATCAAGTACAAACTAACAAGTTTACAGGATATTTGCATTTGCAACTTTTGACCAACTGCTTTTTTTCACTGGTTAGTATTAATAAAATTCAGATAGACTGCAACTACTTCAACCTAAGAATAAGTGTTTATGTTTTAAGTTTGTGCATAGGCTACACAATTGTCATGGATCCTATTCCATTGAGGAAACATGGAAATAAATCATAAGTGCTTTTTCTGTGTTCTGTCATACACTTCTCCATTCAGTTCATTGCCCTCACAAGACCTGAGAGCTCAATTTGCTGACTGTTTTCCTAAGGTTTCATGGTATCACATATACCACAATGCAGACCACTGAAGGTGCTGTGTGACACACATGGGTTCCTGCATCACTTCTCAAACTGCAGTGGATCCAGACCATTTTTTCTGGTTAGTGTTTATCTGAAAGTCTTTGTCTCTTTAATCCATGAGCCTGTAGCAAACAGCCTGCTCAGGCACTGCCAACAGTGGATATTTGAACTCTTGTAATCTTAAGTCATAAATTAGGCTACATCAGACAAAACAGGGAGACGATTTCTGTACTGACAGTTGATGGGTCATGATTGTTTATGAACATAGTAGAATTTCTCCATGCTTTCCCGTGCAGCTTTATTTTTATTACTAGGATATGATAGAACAATGGCAAAGGCTGTTCCATCATTGATTTACAGGGCACCATTCTCTTTTGTACTAGAGCAGACACCCTTGCTCACAGGGCATACACCTGTGAAATTTTAAGGAAAACCTGCAGAAGCAGGTCTTCCATCCGTCCTGTGTCTTACCCTTTGTCTTATCATGAAAGGATGCTACTTGCTGTAATTTGAAAAAGTCCAAACTTACTAACTTGTAGCCTTTGCAAAACTGTTCCATGTCAACAGCTACCTCTGGGCAACCAGCAGGTCTAGCTCTGACAGGCTTTAGTACTATCATATTTTTCTTTCTTTAAGAAAAAGGAAAGGTAGATTACCCTCTACACACACACACACATACACACACACACACACACACTCTTCTAGTGGCATCATAAAATGCACTCGTCCGGACTCTGCATTTGTATAATGTTTCAGCTGATAAATCTCAACAAGAAGCCAATACAATGGAGTATGAAGCCGGTGTGAGAGGTCCATTGGTGCAGATCCTTACTGAGAACAACAAACACTGCAAAATGATATATGTGATCTTTTCCACCAAGAGTTAAGAGGCAACAGATAGAATGCACCAAAAGCTGTTTCAAACTGCTCTGCTGCTATCCAAGTTTTACCTCTTTGTCTATTTGCATGGTCAAATGAAACCCCACTTTCAGCCCTTTTTCTTCTTCTTTCTTCCCTTTAGTACACTTTACTTGCCATTCTAATTAGCTTTCTATGACTACTTTAAGGGGTGAATAGTGATGCCTGCTCTATAGATGCTGAGAGCTTCTCTGCAGGGAGCTGTGCATGGGTTTGCTTACAGTGTTAGGAAGGAAGGGCTGGAGAGAGGACAGCTGCTTGCCTAGGCTGGGGGGGAGTGAGCACAAGCCTCTTTCCAGACTCTGCCTGCATCTCTAGCCCTTCTGGAGGTGAGAAAGTTGACATTTCTCATGCATAGAAGGGTAAGAGTTATGTTCTCTGGAAAAGGGTATTTAGGGAATAAATATATAGATGATTATAAGATGCTAAAGAGAACTAAATATTTGCACATTCCTGTAAAGTTTCTGAGATCTCACACTCAGCACCAGCAGTGTTCCTGTCGCTTCCCAGTTCCATGTACTGGGCACAATCTAGGACTATTCAGAGCAGCTGAAAGCAGGCCTAAAAGAGCACCAAGTCCTCCATAGTCTTGTAGAAGTCCTCCTACCTATTTCAGCATCAGGACCTAGTGGTTAGAGCTGAAACAGGAGACTTCAGTGACCTTAGTGATAGTATTCCATGCTTTTTGCTTCCTCTCATCTGACACCGATCCCTTTTGCAAAACACTTGGGTATCTGAGAAGTATTATATAGAAATTAAGTATTATTTCTTAAGTGTGGTACCAAAGGAAAATGTGGATTCTTGCTATTGCTCTCCTGACATAGCTGAAAGGAAGTCTTGTGCCAGGGAGCTGTGTTCCTCATACAGTCTTTTTGATGTGAACACCTACACCATAGTGTTCATCTGCTGGTTTCAAAGTTCCCCAAAAGGAGGGTATATCTCACAGGAAGTGTTCATGGGGTACAGGAATAGGAACAGTCTGCCTAGGATCACTCATTTCCAATGTAAAGCCCTTGATCCATGCAGTGTGCAAAGCTTGTGCTCATTCATCAGTGAGGGCCCTTCTAAAACCTTTGCTCTGGGATGCAGGGGAACTGTCTGCTTGTTGCATCTGGGGAGACCCTGCAAGCCTCTCTTTGCCTCCTGTTCAAGGCAGAAGCAAGGCTGGCAGCTCTAAGCTGCTGATTGTGGATTTGTGTGCATTTAGGGCTGGCCTATTTGTTCAGCTTTAGCATTATGCCCGTGGAAAATACTGGCCAATAAAGCATAAGTGCCTTTGTCCCACTAACATCGGCACTTCTTGTTTTCCAAAGGACTCCTGAGACCACTGAAATAATGCAATTAGCACAAATGTGTCATGGTAGAGCAGGGACAAAAGAAAATAAGACAGGTTTATTCTGCAGGAAAAAAAATGCTAGTGTAGTTTAATCCAACAGCTCACAAGGGCGACTCTCTCCACACCATGTGCAGGTGCAGTGGACTTGAGAGCTCAAGCAGGTGAGAATTGTGGCCCCCCAGGGAGATTACTTGCTAAAATACAAAAGCAGAAAAATACAGTGTATGAAAATACAGTTACCAGAGTAAATAGGAGCTGCTTTTGCCAGTAGTTAAATATTGTTTCACAGCTATTGGCCAAGCTATTTTACAAACATTAGGAAAAAAAAAAAAAAAAGGAAAAAAAAATAAGCAAACAGACAGATTGTCTTCATATTTCAGGAGAAAGCAAAACAGTCTGGAGGTGGCAGTGGCCTACATAGAGAAACATTGTTCTGTATCTCAACAAGTTCCAGTTGGTCTCAGGCTTTATTCAGTATGACTTCAGGCATTTTAAATTATATTTTCTTTCCTAATTGCCAGCATACTCCTGCTGGACTGTTCAGAAGAAATGAGATGTTCCTATTAGATGACACTTTGCTCTTCCCTTGCAGTGCTGGTACATGGAGCAGGCAGCTATTTCTTCATTCCTTGTTGATGTTCACAGCTAACAGCGCTAATGGTGCAATATGGTGCTAAGACCAACTACTTCGCCTTTGCTACTTCTCTGCTCCCAAATGGTGGAATACATGGCTAGCACAGCCATGCATGATGGTACCTACCTAGGTCTCTCATAGATAACTGTAAACATGAAGATACCATCTCACAAAGGGCTTTCCACAGTCACCAGCACACAGGTCTGACTCCAGTGGTGGATACTGTGCACATTTTCACCAAGGAGTTCACGTTCCTCTTTTAGACACTCTGGCAAAGACATCCAGACTACTCCTAGAGGAGCAATGGAACTGCTACCTTGTTGTGAATGTCTTTATTACTACCCTTGTGTTTTTAATGCCCTTTGGAGGCTTGTGTACAATCGTGTTTGTGCAGGAGGTTTTGCTGAGCCCCTGCAAGCCTGCCTGTCTGCTCCTCCTTCTGCCTCCACACATGGCTACCAGAACAGAGAGACTTACTCTGACTACAGCAGACTTATATTCGTTTACTGTGCTCCAGGGGTTAACATTTACTCACATTATGGGGAAGAGTCTTTATCTCACCTGATTTTAGCTTTCTCAAGATTTAGTTTCTGACATCTTTCTACAAAGAGTGGAGGCAGAAGGTATGTCCAGATGGAGGTTTAGTCCGTCCTCAGAGATGAACCCTGCTGTACCAGATAAATTCCAGGTGGAAGCAGAGGGTTACAAACTTGAGCAGCTTGTTACTGCCCTTCTTTTGCATTCAGAATGGGTGAAAGGAATGGTGAAAGGAAGCTGCCCCAAGTCTTAGGCTCAATCAGCAGAGTCTACACACAGAAGCACTCAGCATAGAGGAGTGCCCACCATTCCACCTACTTCCCATTCACCAAAGCACATTGCTTGCCAACCCACAGGGTACGTCTGTGCCTGAATTACAAAATTGTCATCTTCAAGCCTGTGTGGGCAAGAGGTATATGCATCACTAAACAAAATGTTTAGAAACACTTTGGGATCAGTCTATTTTTAATCTCTTCTTCTCCTTCTCATTCTGTCCTGCTCCCTTCCTCATTTTGGTTCATTTCACCAAATAAATATTGATTTTTTTTTTTCTTTCACATGCTCTGTTAGTTTTCTTCAACTCGCATATTCTTTTCTTCATTGCAGAATATTTTAATTTATTATAAAGTGTATTTTTTTGAAAAAGAGGGAGTTGTCAACAAACAAATTGTCAGTCACAAAAAATAGAGATTCATTTTGTCTAAATTAGAACTCCAGTGTCAGGTGTGTTGGAGCAGGTCTGCAGTTTTGCAAGACTTTCATGTTCCCATCCTGTCTCCTGCAGCAAGATTAGCCAGAGGAAAGATCACTTCCATAACCACTCCTTATCTCAGCTCCACTCAGAGCCAGAGACAGTCTATGCCCCGTCAAGGTGCTCTGCAGTCTGTAGCCCTGTGGCACAGCCCTACAGGGCACTCACAGGACCAAGCACACCAATGCTGGCAGACAGTCCCTTACACAGGGAAGGTAGCTCAGAGCAGCTCCACAATGATTGGGAAAGTGTTCCCAACTGTTGGACTCACTGCAGCATTTTGTGCAGCATGGAGCAAATGGGGTCCAAACTGAGAGAGGAGTGGGATGCAGAGAGCATGAACTTTCCCTCATTTGGGAATGTACAGATGTAAGATATCTTAGATGCCTTTCTCCAACCATCCAGAAATTCTTACCGGTAGAAATTTCAAAATTAAGGAAAATGTCCTCTTCCTGCTTCTCCATGGAAGAAAAAAAAAAAACAAAAAAAAACCCCAAAACCAAAAACTCCCAAAACCACACCTCTCAAAACAAACAAACAAAACAAAAAAACAACAAAAAAACCCCACCAAACAAAAAAACCCTCACAAAATCACTTGATCCCAAGCCTAGAAGGCGAGTTAGATACAAGGAATTTGTCTGAGCTTCTGGATCCCTTTACATCCAATTGAATATCATTTGCCAAGGCAGATTGCACTGCAAGGGGCATGTAAGTTTGACACATGGGGGTTCTTTCATGCACAGACTTTAAGATTTGTCCCTCTAATCAATACATTCTTTAACTTCAGTATATAGACCCACCTTTACAAATAGTTTGGCAAGTGTGTGAGCCACTTAGGATGTGCGCTTGCGATGTTTCAGCTATATTGAAATTATTTCCACATGAAACCTCCTAGATAATTTTCTGGGCTTTCATGTAAGATATCCAGTGTCCGTTGTGGAGGAAACACTTGGCTGGGAGTGCACCCTTTTAGTCACTAAGAAGAGACACATGCTGCAATTTTGCACTCCAACTTCCAAGAGCTTCCCCCTGTGCCTCTGCCTTTCATAAATTGGTTACCCCCATATATCCTACTGCCGTGACTTCCACAGCTCTGTTTAGGTCCAGGGTTTTTGTAATGGCTTCACTTTGTAAGTGGAGGTGCTGTGGAGCATAGCTGAGTGTGTCATGAAGGATAGGGAGATTGAAACAGCAAGAAGCTGCAGAAGGATGCTGCTGTTCACTACCCGCTCTCCTGTGGAGAGGCAGCTGCTGGCACCATGAAGCTTCCTGCAGCTGCCAAACTCCTCATGCAGTGGGGCATAGAGCAGGGCAGCACATTTTGGTGCTTCCAGCAGCCAGCTTTTGGCAACTGTCCTCTCCCTGCATGTGAAAAACGGGCAGGTCCCACCACGCCAAGCTCCGGATGAACATTGCTCAGCAGGGGAACCTGGGCTCTGTGAGGACAAGGCCAGTGTCTCCTTCACCCAAGGAGGAGGGCTTGGGGCTGGCCATAGACAAATGTATCTCACAGGTGAGAAAAACCACTTACAGCCTCAGATTCTCAACCCACAGCAAAGAGAGAAGCAGGAACGAGCAGTTAAAAGATCTCTTTGCAGCACAAACTGAAGGGAAGAGAAGTGGGTGGGGAAAGGTGGCACTGGTCAAAAGTCTTTATACAGGCCCATGGTGCAGGAAGGGGAATACAGGTTCGGAGGGATAGGGATGTTTTAGTCCTGGACCAGCAGGCATACTTCTGGCTAGGGAGAGCAGTGTTGCATAGCTGTGACATATGGGGTAAGTGCTTATGATCTGCTTATGTTTTCTCAGGACATTCATGTCTCAAATGCTGAAGACCTGATGCCTTCACTCATTTGTCCTCCCCACCCCAATCATACTTCTCATCAAGAAATGTTATGGCCCCGCTCTGCTGAAAAGATCTACCTGAAAATGCCCCAAACAACAAAGGTAAAAAAGGATCAAGGAAATTTCTTAGGTCTGTTGAAAGAAAATTGCCTAAGATTAAACCTTAGAAAAGTTCTGGGATGAAATAAGAAAACAACTATTGCAGCATTGCAAATGAAAAGAAAATGCTCTGAGAGGCAAGAAATCTCTACCTCCTTCTTCTGACACATGCAGATCCTCAGCTAGGCTAGCAGACTTGGCAGGCAGAGAAGGTAACTCACTGTAAAGTGGAGCCTGTATTTTGATTGAGGAGAGGCTGTGCATGATTAAGGATCCTTAGGATTTTCATCCATGAACATTATTCAGTTCTTATGTGGACAAAAAGGGACATTTCCAAAGGCCAATACTGGATTTTTGGATGAGCTGCATTCCTGCTGAAACCACACTTGCTCTGAAGCCTATGTGATCATGCTTTTTTTTATTTGGCTACAAGGAATTCAAGGTGTAACATCTGTCACACATCCACATAAGCACTGTTTATTTCTATGAAACAAGAACTGGGCTTACAGTTACTTGTTCTCACTCTGCATCCCTCAAATGAGAATGTGCAAGGACAATCATGGCACTTCATTTCCAGTGGTTTGTAGAGGCATGATATACAAAGTGGGCCTACTGTAGCACACTGATAATCCTACATAATTACACATGTATGCACAATTAGTGTCAACAAACTAAATCACAGTCTGCTTTGAAAAAAAATCAGTGTTGTTACACAGAATAAATCACAGAGAAAAGATGTGCAGTTGTATTCACATTGCTGTCTGGAAAATGAAGAAGAAAGGTGTGACTGAGCAAGGCTTCAGTTTTGATCCAGAGCTGCTGCTGACTCCCTCTTCACCTCCAGCAACTTTGCTGGCTGGGTTTCTCCAGCTGTGAAAGGCAGAGGGGATAATGTTTATGTAGCAGTGTGCTGTGAGCGCTATTGGCTGCGTCCATGTGAATGCTAATTTATTACTGGTGAAGTATAGCCCAGATGAAAGTGTTACAGCACACAGCCTTCAAACTGGATCTGCTGGCTGGCACTGCAGATTATTTTCCGAGAGGGCTGCATAACCAAGGCACAGTGGGAATGACCACAGGGATAAACTTATAACCTGGACAAATACAATTTGGGGATGAAACATGCAGCAGATGTGGGTCTGGAAACAAGCTTGGTGTATTTTGCTTTGCATTTTTGGCTTTCTTTTTAACCTGAATTTATCTGACTTTCTAGTAAATGATAGTCTATTGATCCAAATTCATCTATGATTAAGTCCAAAATACTGAGAGACATTCACCCACACATACACCCAGCAACTAACAGCAAAGGAGCTTCTGAAAAGAGTACACATTCCTTAGACTGTACCTGTAAATAGAAAGATAAAAAGTGCAATGTAAAGTATTGTTGTTTGTAACTAAGAATTTGGCCTTTAACTAGATGCCATGTTGTGTTGACATCTGTTTTCCAAAGTGATAATTTTTTTGTCCCTTTTAATCAAAATGCACAGAATATAATGGAGTATGGCAAGTGTTTCCACCTGAATGCAAGGAAGCAGCCTACACACAGTTCTTCAGTTTCACAAACGTCCAGATGGCACGTTTCTGGGGGAAGGGGTGAGTACACGCACACGTGTGTGTGTGTGTGTGTGTGTGTGTGTGTGTGGACACCTACACACTTGTGTATTTGGTTATGAAGCCACTGAACAGTAAGTTCACAGCATAGAAGTAAAAAAAATGTGTTTAGTCTGTAACCTATAAAAGCATCTCGTCATCACTGCATCTTGTGTGAGCCCTTTTCCCCTCCTTCAGGCAAATTATAGCATTTGACACAACCCCAGACCAGGTGTGGGACAAGTAGGAAGTTTGCCAGCACCTCATATTAATCCAGTATCCAACACACAGAATTCTCTTCTTGCTTCTCTTTCTGTTACACATCAGGCTAGAGAAGGGTAGTCTTTGATAGACTAATAGCAAATGGCTGCATTTCCAGTACTTGCTTACCTTTAACAGTAAATAGCCAATATTCAGACCATTGGCTACAAGTCACAGTGATGAGCTGATTGATGAATGAGGCCATACTACACACTCGGTAGGCCCTGTAAATCCCACACAGATCTCTTTCCCTTGCATGGGCATATAAAACACCTCGCTGTTTAGCCTGGGGCTTGATTTATCACTACAGCTTCACCTCACTGAGGCTGAAATGGGGAGGGGGGG